>CATIWJ010450359.1:0-28418 GCA_949640765.1 Croton laevigatus | reverse complement strand
CGCCTCTCGAATTCGAGATCTATAGAAACACGTTAACGTGATTTAAATCACGTTAACGTGTTTCTATAGATCTCGAATTCGAGAGGCGAGAGGAAAAGAATTATTCATAGATTTTATATAGATTCTAAAAAAAAAAAGTCTAAATATAATTTAATAATTAGATTAATTATAATTTATCCTCTAGTATAAATTATCCTCTATTGAATAATCAAAGTAGCTCCAAGTTAGAAAAAAAAAAAAAAGTGCATGGCTAAGACTAATTCTTTCATTTTTTGAAAAATAAAAAATTAACCTCAAAATCTAACTCCAACAATAAAATCAAAATGAAAAGAGAATATACAATGAGAAACTTCTTCAAATCTTTCCTATATACAATATACAATATCTCTTAAGGCTGCAAATTCTTAGGTGTGTGGAATGCCAACTAGTCCTATATATAGAAAATTAGGGGGAAAATATACTACAAACACTTGCGAGAGTTCTTATCACCTTCTCACAACCAATGCTCCTTTGCACCCTCCTTCCTTAGATCATTGTTTTGACAAATTAAATAATTGTTGATAAGCCTTTTAGCTTTCACCTGATAATTACTAAAATCTCTATACTAAATTTTCCAAACTCTCACCAAAAATTAAAAATTTAGATAAAAAATATAAATCATGATTAGAGTACCAGTATTGCTTAATGATCTAAGAACAATTCTCTTCACAGAAATGAAAATTGCCTTTCTGAAAAAGAAAAATATATCTCTAACGTTAGCTGAAAATGGAAAGTCAACAAAGTTTCCAAATTCGTTCAAAAACAGGAACCAATAATTTTTGTCCCTTGTTTAAAATATTCATAGGGATTTTTGTCTTCCCTAACAGCTACTTTTCTCTTCATTTAAGTATAAAAACTCCTTTGTTGAGACTTTGAACACATTGAAGGAAGAATGTCCTCTACTCTCTTAACTTTTTGAAAGTCTGAAAGTGTAATTAACCTTAACAGAGGCCTAGTGCTAGCTTTATATAGGCAGTGAAGCCCTGAAAACCTCACGTCCAATAGGATTCAACTGGCCTCTTGAATCTCAGAGCCTAAGAGACCCTTAGATTCTCAGGGTCCAGTGGCTTAGTAAGAAGGCGAGGTTAAGGTCGATTAGGCGAAGCGACCTCTCCCCTTGCCCAGATAATGGCAACCTCTTCCGTGGTCCAAGTAAAGGTAATCTTACCCCAATTCTAAGCAAGAACAGCCTCTCTCCAGATTGAGCACGGGTGACCACACCCTTTGTGGAGTCCTAAACATAGAGGAGGCTTACATATGTTTCCTAGTTCAAGTAATTTCATGTCTTGGTCTAAGAAGCCATAGGTCACTATCAACCGTCTGAGTCACGACCTCTCTCACTCAGAGGTGAAAAATTGAGTAGATCGCTCTCGATCACATAACACGACCTTTCATTTGTTGAACTCTGTCAATAGGTTGTTGGGTTGGTGGAGAGGTACCAGCGACCTCTATCTGACATTCAGCCAATAGAGATAACTACAAGAACACATACAGATACCCTCCTCTAAGTGCCAAGTCATTCCATGTCTTAACCATATTCCATACCAGTCAGAGGTCACAATGAAATTCCTGAAATCATGACCTCCCCCACACTAAAAGTTTAACATATTGAAGGCTGAGAAAAACTATGAAGATAAAGAAATGAGGCTACAAAGGGACCTAGCTGGTCAAAGTAGCATGCATCGACTCCTTGCTACTAATGAAGACAATATCCTGCCAATTGGTGAGGTTACCCACAAAAGTGATAAGCAATCCCACGGCATCAACCCATGATGAAGGCTTGATGCACAATTAGTGACATAGCATCTTTTATCAATATACATGAGGTATTCGTCATTATATTTGTATTCCTGAATTACCTTACGAAAATATTTGCATCAGCACATAATAGAGGTCTCTTTTAAGCAACCTCCATGCCTCGTATATCGGGACTTTGATAATCATGAAATGTATCATTGATTTTATAGCTTAAGCACTTGAGGAATATGTCACTCAAGGTGGCATTAATTTTGTAGCCTAAGCACTTAAGGAACTTGTCGCCCAAGGTATCACACATAGTGGGAATATAACTTACTATGCATGACAATGATGTATGGAATAAGTTCTAAAAATAAATTTTAGAATGTTTAAAGTTATTTTAGAGGTTTAAATATACTCAATTAAACATTAGCACTCACTTAAAAATAAATTTTCAAAATTTAAAGTTACTATTCACCAAAGTTCATGTAATAGCCCATAATTTTGACAAATGTATATAAAATAATTTACAAGTCTAAAAATTTCAGAAAATTTATATAATTAAGTTTACTAATTAAATATTAGTCCCTCAAAATTTTAGATTAAACAGAGACCAATAAGTCCATCGATTAAACCTCACAAAAATCAATTTCAGGATTATTATCAAATTGACAACAGTTCTAAAAATAATTTATTTCAGAAATAAATCGACCATAAAACGACTTTAAAGTATTTTTCATATAAGCTAGACGTCTGGAAAAAACACATATTAAATTTTCATATCAATATGATTTTTATACAATTTATTAAAAATAGTCAAAGTTCCTATTTGAAACAATTCACAAAACAGATTTTTGTTTTAAAGGGAGAACCATTATAATATTTTGATTTATACACAAATCACCAAATTCAAACACAAAAATTTAATTTTAACATGCTTAATATGTATTGATCAGAATAAACAAGTGAATTAAAAAGAAAGAAGAAATAAAAACCTCAAAAATTGAAGATCAATTATTGCTAGATTATTATAAACCAAGCATAAACTGAATATAAATCAGCTTCAAACTCTTATAAGCTTTCCTTCATAATCATCTACCTACCCAATTCTTCTGTTACCGATCCTCTCTTGTTCTTTTTCTCTCAAATAATATATTTTTTTCCTACATTTTACATAACACGCACAATCCCACGTTTTCTTTTCCTTGTTTCTTTGCCACTCACACACAAAACTAGGTCTAGTTATATATATATATTCAACCCAACCGAAATAATTTTTAAATACTAAATAAATTTAATTAAAAATTTCTAAATAAATATAATACTCTCAACAGTTTAATTTAACTAATTCTAATTTTTATCCATCCAAAATAAATAAATTTTTTTTTCTAAACTCCAATATATATTTTTAATAGATATCGAGGCACCCGAAAATGGGCCCGTAGACTTTAAATCTGACTAATATCAATATTATATTTAAAATATTCATAGTAATGCCTAGATTAATATTTAGATACTTAGAACATTAAATTCACTTCTAAAATTTCAAAACTTGCAAAATGACTATTTTGTCCATAACCTCAAACTTTACAAAAACCAAGAGTTTTACAATCTTACTCCTTTAAACAAATTTTGTCCTCAAAATATCCATAATTCAATAATACCAAACACTACTACACAAAACAACTCATCCAACCTTCTCCAGCAGCAAGCAACATAATATTTTAAAAATATATATATATTTGAAAATAATTCAAAACAGAATTTGATTATTTGTGGTGAGCTATTTGTTAGATGTTTAAGTTATATTATATATTATAACTCATTCCCATATATTATTTTTTCGATTTGAATATTAATATTTCTTTCTCGACCAAATCTTTTGTATGTTTAGAGACAGAGAAATGAGTCTACTTGTTTAATTGAATATTTGAATGTTTGATATGATTGATATTATTTGGTGTCAGTAATATGGATATGTCGGGATCGACTAGGAGACAATTGTTACTATTTTTATTTTTCATATGTTTGGTGGAGCAACAAGGATGGCATCATGCTAGACATGATTTTGGGTCAGAGAGGTAGGAATAAGGAAGGTTTCTGAAATTATTTTTATAAGTGTTTCTGTCATATCTATATTACATGTTTGATGATATGAAACTTATTTTGTTAGGCTTTCCTGTCACATATGAAATATACTAAGTATCTATATAAAGTGCTTATACCTTACTAGACTTTCTTGCAGGTTCCTCACATTCTTCAAGGTGAGACTTGTATTCTTTCTTCTTGAGTCGAGTACTCGAGTCGAGTTAGTAGTTTGTTTAGTTTTCGTTATACTTCTGTTCTAGTTGATTTTCGAATTATAAAAAGTTTATTGGTTTTGTTTTGTATTTGTAAATTAAAGAAATTTTCTCATACTGATTTTGGTATAATTTGCATTCTAGTTATAGTTTTATTTAAAGGCTTGTGTAGTCAGACTTTGGTCTGGTTGAACACCGGTCTCCACCTTCGGATTTGGGTCGTGACATTACCTTTACCATCATCATACTGGCTACTACTGCCATATGACCCCATCCTTCCTGTCCTTGAGGGAACCTATCTCTTTGTCTCTCGTACTTTATTGTAGACTCTTACTGTGACTTCTTTCTTGAAAAGGTTTTAGAATCATTCTTTCTTCCCCCAGATCCTTTTGAGATCCGTCTTTGAGTATCCACCATAACATACTTATTTTTTCTGTTCAATAGATCTTGGATTGAGGTAGGTTTCGCCAATGATAGTAAATTAGTTAGCTCTTAAAATTGATAATCAGATTGCATAATCTGCACCGCCAACTGGACATTCAGATCTTTCACTTGGATAGTCATTGCTCTGAACCTTTCTATAAACTTGTCAAGGTGTTTCCTATCCCTTCTCACTATCAACTCTAAATCTCTAGACTTTTTCTTCCTAGGGATGTTCACCCTAAATTCCAAGATCACTTTATCTAGTAATTCTCTAAAACTGGAGATGCTACGGCTAGGTAGCTTGTGAAATAATTCACTAGCATCGTTAGATAAAGTTTCTGAGAAATGCTTGCACATGAGTGCATTAGTTGCCTCTCTAGCCACCATCAAGTCATGGTAGTTCTTTACATAACTCATAGGATTGCTTTTTCTTGAGTAGAATATTTTAAAATTGGCGGCTTTTCACCCCCTACGAGCAGGTGCCCTCTCAATACTTAGCAAGAAAGGTGACATTGCTTGGAAGGATTCTTTCTTATCATCCCTTCCCTTGATGTCTTTCATTAGCTCCACCAATCTAGACTTGGTGATCTGCTCTCCCTCGCATGGCTCGTCATTATTTTTGTACTCCTCATCGTTCCACTTTTCCTTATTGGGTCTTCGGTCTTCATCATTGGCCTTTTCATCATCACTATACTAATCCTTTCTTTTTTTTATGTGTCTTTATGTCCCTAGACACAAGACGTCTACTTCCTCCTAGATTTTTTCTGTTGGTAGAGAGACGTTTACTCATTTCGTAACCTCTCATCTCTCTTAACCTTTCTCCTTTTGCCTCTCTTCCATCATCGTCATCTTTTCCAATCCTCTTATCATCTTCTCCGCCATTGACCAGCTGTTACCTTGGTTAATACCCAAGCGACCTCTTTTCCCTAATACCCCTACAACTTAGGGTGGAGGTGGAGCCAACAGTTGCCCCTAACTAAGGTTAAGCAGTTGAGGTTTATGATGCATGATCTGGCCTAGTAAGTCGGGTAACTGCTCTTGGGCGTAAGGTTATATAAAGGTCAGGATTAAGGTCATGGCTACTATAGAGAGTGAGATATTTAAGAAAAAAGTTAGAGGTGGGTTTAAGTAATAATATTATGGTGTGCCAGTCCCCATGAGGAAGATATTATCCTTAGGATGCCATTGTATAAAATTTAATGGGAGGGTAAATAAAGTTGGAATGGGTCCTAATCTAGCAGGTAGCAAGGTGCTTACCTTTTAGAGAGAGGTGATGGAAAGTGAGGACCGGTGGTTTGCTAATCTTGACTATCTTGGGTACCTCTATTCTTCTCTGTATTCATAGTTTCTTGATGGCAAGTGACTTGAAGAATGACTAACACCTTCAGTCTATGCTTACCGTACCAATTAAAAGTCTAAAAGTGTAATTAGCCTTGAAAAAGGCTTGGCACTGGCTTTATATAGGAAGTAAAGCCTCGAAAATTCTGTAAATAGAATTTAACGGGCCCCTTGAATCTCAGAGTCCAAATGGTCCCTGGATTCTCGGGGCCTAGCGGCTTAGTAAAAAGGCGAGGTTGAGATCGGTTAGGCGAAGTGACCTCTCCCTTGCCCAAATAATGGCAACCTCTTCCTTGGTCCAAGTAAAGGTGATCTTATCCTGAGTCTTGGCAAGAGCGACCTTTTCCCAAATTGAGCGTGTGGTGACTACACCCTTTATGGAGTCTCAAATATGGAGAAGTCTTACATTTTCAAATCTCTAAGGTTTTCTTATTTATTCTAAAATAATCAAAAGTCTTTTTCAGTGCTTAGCTTTCAAAGTTACTTTGAAAATATTTTTGTGTTTTATCAACTTCTTTGGAAAATTTCCCTACATTTCACTTTAAATTTTTTAAAAGTTTTCTAGGACTTAACTTGGTATTTTTCTAAAATTTTTGTGTTTTTCTTTGCATTTCACTTCGAATTTTTCCATTGTTTACAAGATAGCAACCTCATTGCACCACATTCCATTACCATTTTTAAGTCTAAAATAACAATTTTGGCATTGTTGTTATTTTACCATAGCATGAAACATTCACTGTTCCTATCACCTTGAGATATCCATATAGATTTAGCTTTTTGAGTCTACAAGGATTCCTAACCCTTTAAAACTTTTTTAATTTTAGATTTCCACTCAACCTTAAGAGCAGCTAAGGAAATAGTTAGTTAACCTCAATAACTCTATTAATCCCATCAATTCGAGCTACGAGACATTTTTCCTTCTTGTGAATACCTTCTAACACATCTCCATTCCAAGCAGCTAGAGACTACAAGTGATATAAAGGACTTATTAATCAAACAATCATTTCTCCAAGCACCCATAATGCATTCTGGAAATCCTCTTTATCCTGTCAAAGGTTCATAAAATGGAAAACATTTGAAATTAGAGAAGCAAGCTGAAATTTAGACTTGAAGAATAGAGGAATATGATATGAACTTATACGAAGCAACAAGGCCAGAACAAAGTCCAGGCTATATTACATATCACCTTATCAAACTTTTCCAATATTAACCCTTGCCTCTAAGTGAATTTAGGTCTAGCAAAACCTAAATCAATAAGTCCATTTGAATCAAACCATTCATAGAAGTAACTACTATAAAAAAATACACGATAATCATTGCTTAATTCCACACAAAGATGAACAAACTACCTATTAGTACAGATAACATTAATTTTTATATCATAATTCCACAAAACCAATATGCCACCTTAAAATCCACATTAATTAGATGATAAAATAAATATTTCACAAAATGTATAATATGATTAACAAACACACTACTTACTCTAAGCTCTAACAAGATCAGAATATTAGGCATATAAATTGCAATAACGACATTCAGAATCCTACAATTTTTAGCATTTGATGCTCCTTAGCAATTCCATACAAAGCTCTTGATATCTATAAAAATATAATTAGCCATAAATAGATCTAAAGGATCATTCTCATCTTTTGAGAATTCTTCAATTGACTGACCAAATTTTTTACAAAGAATTGTTCATGTAACATCATATTTTATAGTATATGTGTAAAACATGATAGTATGAATAATTTCTCGATAAGAATGGTAAGCCAAAATTGGTAAGCCAAAAATTCAAAATTGGTGTGGAGAGTTGGATACCATACGAATAGTAAAGGCAGCAGCACTGAACAAACTTCAAGTAATTTTTAGAATAAGAAAAAAAATAAATTTCAAAAAGTATAAAAAAAAGGTTTTTTGCTTAATATGTCTAAAATAACCATAAAAATTAGTTTGTATGGATAGTATACATGCAGGGAGTTATGCACAATTTAGCCAAACTCATATATTGTTCAGTATCAGGCATGAGTTAGAAATTCAGTTTTAATTTTGCCTATCTAAATGACTTATTTTTTATGTCTTAGCTAAATGTAGAAACTGGAATTCAACTTGGAATTGTATGGATATAGTTATGATTGAATTAGTAGACAGTGTGCAAGCTACCCCTGGGCAGTGTAGTAGGTTTAAATTTGAAATATTACTAAAAATTATGTGCAACTCGAATTGATCTAAAATTTTAAAAAAATATAGTATCAGATGTCTAGTTTCAGTGAACATAAAAATTACTAAATTTGGAATTGTGAATTAGGGGATATTAAAAAAGAAAAACAATAAGGTCATGATGGAGAATCAAAAGGACGTAAATAGAATTTTTTCAAAAGGTTAAAGGCAATTATATATGATTAAAATCTATTGTCGGAGGTTGTTAATAGTACCTATATTTGACCTTAGAAGTGTATTCTTGGGATTAATCATATTACAATTATGTATCATTGTTTTCCCAAAAATGTACGTGTGGAAAGTTATGGGGAATTCTTTACAAAGGATATTTTAGTCATTTTTCCTAGAATGACAAATTTGTAAATAAAGGAAAAGCGAGGGTATTTTGGTAATCTTGAATGGTCATTTATTTTAACCATTGAATTAATAAGAGAAGAGAAGAAAATTGACCATTATATTAGTAAATAGGTGAATTAAATAAAAGAAAAAGGAAATTTATTTTAAATAGTGAAATGTGTAGAGAAAGGAGGCTTATGGAAGAAGTCTTAAAATAGGCTTATGGAAGAAGCCAATTTTGATGCATGGTGACCAAGGATGAACTTTAACCATTGGATGGAAATAAGAAGAATAAAAGATCACCATTAGATTACAAATTAAATAAATTAAAAATAAAAAAAATATATATATATATAAGTGTGTATTGGACAAATTAGTCATAAAATTTCAATTAGAAGAAGAAAGTCTCTCCTTTACAGCTGGCCATTAGAGGAAGAAAACCAAAGAAGACTTTTCAAGTTCAAGTAGAAAATCAAGTGGTTTTTTAAGAAAATCAAGCCCAAAGATAGAGGTAATCCATCCCTACACTTAGTTTATTATTTCTATAAGTTATTTGGTAAATTAAGGCTATGTAAATTTGATGGAAAATTTATAAGAAATGAAAAAGATGATGGATATGTTAAGTTAGATAGATTAATAGCATGAAAAGCTTGAAAACAAGCTTAAGTATGAATTAGATTACTAAATAGAGTTGTTATTTGATATGTTCTTCATTCTAGGGTTTATGTTCCCTTAGGTAATCAAGTTGAAATTCAAGAAGCAAAGAGGAAACAAATAGCAAAGTGAGGAAGAAAGGAGAAAACAAGTAGAAATCCAAGGTTTGGTACTTTAGTTATTTGAATTTGATATTTTTACTTTCTTGAAATTAAATTTATAATTTTTGATATTTGTTTATATGTTCGAATGTGTATGATCATATGATTTGGTGTTATTGATATTATAGAAGTTCTTATGTGATGTGTTGATTGAGTAGTTGAGGATATAAGGGTGGCAAATATGGGAGTGTCTTTAATTGATACCTGCTAAAATAGGAATGACAGTATTGAGAATTCGGTTATGTACAATTTTTAGACTATGCTAGGAGACTAATTTGAGAAAGTGAAAAACATGAAATTTGTAATTAAATATGTCTAGTTTAACCCTGTAAAGTAGTTTGGGCAAATTTCACATGTGTAGAAAGTTACACTCAATTAAATAGAACTCATATTCTATGTAGTGGCAGAAATGGAACTATAATTTTAGCTTAAGTTTCACCAACGGCATAATATGAGGAAGTGGGAGAAGGAAAACTTGTTGCTTTATGAGTCAGCAGGAGAGAGTTTAGAATGCAATTAAAAATTATGTATGACTAATTTTAATTTGAAACTTAAATATGTCTACTTTAATTAACAATGAGAATCACTGAATATAGATTAGTGAGTTAAAAGTTATCAAGGAATAAAGATAGAATGGTCAAGTGAAAGTTACTATTCACTAATCTAGTTTATGAAAAGTTTGGAGAGCTTGACAAATATTTTGGGTGCACTAATAGTTCAAAACATGCTAAAATATGCTACGGAAAATGATGGTAAACTTAGAAAAATTTTAGAGCTTTAGCCTCTAATTCCCCTTCACTTGGCTGAATGGTCAATGCTAAGTTAGGTTGGAAAATTTGTTATCTTGACTTAAAAATTGAAATGGTATTTTTGTTTAGTATAAATAGTATATAAAAGGAAGCTTTCAAATATATTTAGGAACTTGTATAACAAGTGTTAGAGACTCAAGAAATCTTTGAAAAGAATTATACAACATATTCTACAAAGTGTCAAAATTGGCCAAAGAATAGTAGGCACTATTTATTTGGTCATTTACTATTCATGTTGTCATTTCCATAGGATGTGTGTTTTAAAATCTAAATAATAAGTAAAGTTATTAAAAACCAAAAGTCAAGTAAGCATAATAAAAAAAATGATGATACCCATGCCGAAATACAAAAAGAAAGCTTACATATGTCAAATATACATAAAATGACCAATTTTTGAATTCAATTCGGAAGGTCCTTTTTCAGTAGACAGTTTTGTTGTCAAAATTTAGGAAAACACTAATCATGTGATATTTTATTACTCATATGGTAAAAATATACTATTCATTGGGTCATTTTTGTCATTCGAGTAGAATATGTCTTAAGTCATAAATCATTGAGTATAAATGTCATTAAAGGAATTACAGTAACAAGTAATGAAAGACCGAAACACAAGTAATAGATAGATAGACAATAAGTAGTAACAAATAGTTAGACATACATATTCAAACATTTACAAGGAAAATGTAATAATATGAAAGTATTACCCCATACAAACAGATTAAGGCATCATATTACTATATAGGCATCATACAGTGGCTTCGGCCAAAAGCATATAATATTATATAAAGATTTTGGCCTATCATATCATAGTCTAATTCTTACCATACAGTAGTCTACCAAACTGTCTTGTAGAATCTAAGTAGCCAACTAATAAATAAACATCAAGTAAATAGTAACAGGAGACAGTTAGTAGGGGAAATAACTTGATTTGATAATCTATATATAGAATCATAAATCAAAAAAAAAAAAAAAAAAGCTAGATAAATTATGTTTGAATTGTGTTTTGAAAATATGAGTGCATGTACGTATTTTGAGATATTATTATTAAATTTTGTTTTATTTAAAATGTTATTTGGTTTTATATTTATTTACTGTCAAATAGTTAAAGTACCCACTAAATGTAATGTTTAACGAGTTTAATTTCCTAAACTTATAGGTTATAGAGATAAAGCACACAATGCTTAGCGAGTTTAGTTTCTTAAACTTGTAGGTTTTAGAGATAAATCACACATATGTGAATGATCAAGAAAGCAGTATTAGAGTGCGCAACAAGAAGCAAAGTGAAGAGCATAGTATTATTAAGTTTGGCATGTACTATAGTTATAAAGAAATGTCAATGTTTCTAGTTAAAGATTTATGTCCCCTGTAATTAAGTTGTAATAAAATAAAAATTTTAATTTAGTGTTTGTTCTGACATCATTCAAATTATGTCTGCACATATAGAGTAACACTCTTAATCCGGCTGAAAGTAGTTAGAGTTAAGGAGTGTTACAGTTTAATCCACCAACCAACCCTTGAATATCATCTTCCAATAGAACCATCTTAGTCACAGATAAATCTTTTGACTTATTAGTTGGTTTTTAACAACACCGTTAGCTTTTAGGACCCTTAATCTAGTACCCTTTTTAGGAGGAGGTAAAGGATTAGGAGGGAACTTAGGTGATTTCTTTGGAAGAACATGCACCACTTGAGTACAAGAAGAATCTCTAATGACCATAACAGTATGATTCTTATACACTGTGGATGAAACTTGTTTGCATGTCTGGGTGGTATCTTGGTTTGAATAGAGGTATCGATTTTAGACCCACAAGGGGAAACGAAAAGGAAGCTTTTCGAGGCTCTAAAATATTATAATAAAACAAAAATATAATATTTGTGAAATTTTTAATTGATATATACATATAAAATTTTTCTTATTTCTTAATTAATAAATTATTTATTAATGCTAATCAATAATTTATGATACATTAATTTTATTAAAATTATAATTATAACAGGAGTATAATCTAATGAAAATTTATGTGTAATTTTGACATATGCTTCTGATTTTACATGATTAAATATCTTCATGTTATAATTAAGTATATATAAATAAAAAAAATTAAATAAATATGTTATTAATAAATAATTTAATTATTAAAAAATATAAATATATATTCGAACATTGTGCAGATGTATACCTAATTTCTATATAAAATATTATTTAAGGATAAACACAACATTGTTATACTATATATCGTTCTATAAATTTAATAAATTACATTACATTACAGCTCATCACAATACAATAAAAACAAAAATTGGCCAAATTCCAATAAGCTTTGTCTTTATAGGCATTATTGCTATTATTACAAAAAATAATAGAGAGGAGATTAATCATACTTGCAGAAGTATGAAATTGTATGATACTCTCCACCTTAGACCATACCAATGGTCAAAGATCATTGAATTATTAAATAAAATAGTAATACATCATAATCAAATCATATTTATTACTTACTACTCACAAATAAATATATATGAATTAAAATGTTATTTTTATTTATATATAAAAATTTAATTTTAATTTTTTAGATATTCGTATATCACTTTGAGTCACAAAATTAGCGAGTACTATCTCCGTATTTTTTGATTCTTTATATTTCAAACAGTAAGATTAGATTCAAGTTTGATGTTGATAGTTTGATGAATTGTGTTAGGTAGATTAAAATATGTTTAAGTTAATTATAAAATATGATTACTCTAATTAAGTTATATATAAATAATACTTTAATTTACCTAACCCAATCCATCAAACTTGAATTTAATCATGCTTTTTGAAATATAAAGAATAGAAAAATACGAAGATAGTATATTAACTAATATTTTTATTTTTAATTTTTTAAAAAATATAAATAAAAATAACATAATTAAGTAATATAATATTTTTACTTTTGTTTAAATAATTAACAATTAAAATTAAATAAATTACTTATTTGTTAACAAAGGAATAATTCTTTTGTTTAACTAAATTCCTTTTTCTTAATAATTTAAGTGTAACTATTATTTTTTTTAATAAAAAAGTGTAACTATTATTAAAATAAATTTAAGTGAAATTACGAATTATTGAAATATAATAATATAATGGATGAAAAAAGGAAATAAAAATTTCAAATGTCAAATCTTTTCCGTGCAGGTGCATTAGAAAAATAAGGGAAAAATTTAAAAACGGCAACGTATTAAATTGAAATCGTACAAAAACAGAAAAATAATACTCTAATTGGACTAGTATAACGCGCAAGAGCAAGAGCGAGTGTGTGTGCAGCAAAAGTTTCCAGTTCTGGAGCGCTGTTTTTAATTTTTAATTTTTAATTTTAATTAACTTTCCTACTTTAACCGTTTAACAGGATAAAACCTGGCGCTATTATTTGATTCTCTGCAGATTTGTTCTCATCGCTACTCTTTGATTCCGCCAATTCTCTTAATCTCACCTACTTCCTCCTCTTCTTCTTCTTCTTCTTCTCCTTTCTAATCTATCTGTTCTTTTTCAATTCGATTCCTTCCTGCATGGTAAGCTCTTTTCATTTCATTTCTTTCCATTACTTTTTGACCTCCATTTGATTTTTTTTTTTTTCTGTTAGGTCTGATTTTTAGGCCGAAAGCAGGAAGGAAGGAGGTACATTACATGTAGGTATTGAGGGGAGTTTCAGGATCAGAATCTACACGGACAGGTCAATTTTCTTACTTTCTATTTATTTTTTTCTAAAATTTATTTTGTTGATGTTGTTTTTTTCCCTTTTCTGTTGTTGTTGTTGGCGTTAGTTTGCAGTTCTTGGCATGTCTGTTTTGTTCAATAAACTCTAATTAGACCCTAAATTTTACGGATTAATGTAATTTAAAAAATATATCTTTCAAATGGAAGTTCATTGTCTTCAGCTTTCATTTTCTTGCTGTGTCACTGGTAATATGGAATTATGGAGTAAGCGGTATACAATTTTCAATATTAATTCAGAGTTATTTATGTGAATGTTGGGTTTTTATCTGTACATATACTTGGAATCAGTATACTGAAAGCGGCAAGTATTTGTCTTTACATTCATAATGTTCCTTTATTAGAACTTACTTTAGATTGTTCAATAGAAATGGATGCTAAGCAGAGTTTTGGTCCGGAAGGAAAAAGCTAATATTGATTTCAGGAGTGCGTAGTTTGTTATAAGAAATTGATGCATGTAGGCTTTGTTAGTGATTTGATTCAGTTGGAGGTGTGTAGTTTATATATTAGTAGTTGTGCTGCTTAGTTTGGGAATTTTATTATGTTTAAAATCGGAATGTTATGATTTAATACAATTAAAGCAGTGTTTATAGGTACTTAGCCTTATACAGGGGAAGTGTATGAGACAGAAAGCACAGTATTCTTACTAAAACCAATTACCACACTATACTTTTCTGAATCCAATTGGCTTCTGTTAGTTCTGATATCCATTCTATTATAATCTCTATATATATTTTTATGCATGGGTTCACTTCCCAACAGAACTCTTTCCTTCCTCTATGTCAATTTGCCTCTCACATGGTCCTTTACTTTCTACTTGAACAGCTTGAGATCTTGGGTGAAGCTGCAGCTTGTGAGGAAATGGTATTTTTTTTTCTCTTCTCCTTTCTAGTCTTTCTTTCTTTCTTTTTTTATCATTCCATTTTCTAAAAACATCTTCTTTTCTATCTTTCTATCTTCTTGAACTGCTTCATCTTTGTGCAAGCTAATCCACTATGGATTATAAGTAATTGTCTATTGAACATAATGTTATACTATTTATTTCTTCTTTTTTATAATCGTGCTTCTGTGTGGTATGTAAAATTTGCACAGGGTGGGGATTCTTTTTGTGGAGAGGATGACAACTTTGATTGGGACAGTGAAGATGAGCGAGAAATTGAAAATTTTGGGGTGAGTTCTTCAAGTCTAACACCTTCTGGTGTAAAAGCTGTGGCAAGCTCAGCAGAGGTAATGTCCTGGGTTATTTTGTCCTGGGTTATTTCAAAAACATTACGTTTTTCTTATTGAGAATTGTTTCAACATATCTTAATTTTGGTTAATGAGTTTTTTTTTGAAAGTCTTCTACTGCTATTTATATTTTTAACTTATCAAAACTTCATTTCGTGATGATTTGATGTAGTTTCTCCTATGCTAGTTTTTGTGGTTTTTATTGTTTGTCAGCATAGTTCAAAATTTAAGTGTTTGCCCAGTTGTAGGGAAAAGATCATTCAATCAATAAATGTGTTCCTCTCCTGCTGTATAAGTGAACGGTGCTTATTCTTCTTTTTACGAAAAAAAAAAAAAAAATTAATAGGCTTACCTTTATCTACTTCAATATAGCTTTAATTTTGCTTATAAAATTTCATACCTGAATTTTGATTTCAACCACACTATGAAAGTTATGGATATAGGTGTTCTCCATTCTTTGTTATTTCTCTATTTTTATAGTCTGTTACTTTATTCTAGATGGACTTTTGCTGATGCAACTATGTTTATTTTTAGTTTCCTTGTATTTTGAGGGATATGCATGTATATGAATTTGTATGTATCTGTTATTTTTAGATGAAAAGGAGATGTCTGAATTTTAACTGAAGTTTGTTTGTTTGACTCAAGGCAACCTCATTAGTAGGTTCTTCTGGTTCAAAGCTGATAGATCATTTTTTAGCAATGGGGTTTCCTGAAAAAATGGTGGTGGAAGTAATACAAGAAAATGGTAAAAAACCTTTCTATTTTTGATTTAAATTATCACACATTCACAATACATGTATGTATATACATATTTGTGCGAGCCTACCCACAATAACACATATTAAAGGCTTATGACACTGCTGATTTAATTATTTAGGAGAAGAAAATGCCGATTTGATACTTGAAACACTTCTCAAATGCTCAGTGAGTTTGATTTCTTGATTGTACTAATTTCTTGTGTTGAGAATTTATTTACTTACAAGGAGATGAAAAGGACTTTTGTAACTTAGTTAGACTTGATACTATTTCTGCCTCAAGGCAAGTTCATCTGCAAGCTCTTCGGGCTCCAAGGTGATCGATCATTTTGTGGGGATGGGATTTGCTGTTGAAATGGTGGCAAAGGCAATTCAGGAAAATGGTAAAGGTTCCTGGTTTGGTTTATTTCAAGCATCATTGCCACCTTGAAAATTTCAATTGTAACCAGCTTTTGTTGAATGTTAGGGGAGGGAAATATGGATACAATTTTGGAAACTCTCCTCACTCACTCGGTAAGATTCCCTTATGCTGTATGTCTCCAGTGTTGCTTGCTTCAATAGTGGAGATGTTCTATCCACTGTAAATATTCTTGCATGGTTTTTCTTGTTAGGTTAAGCAATAATAAAATGATAGCTTCAGTAATCTTAGATGAGTATGATACAGTGATGTCTTTGGTTTAACAATATTTTTGAGGATTTTTTATTTGCAAAGAGCCATTCTCCTTATGTATTATTTGCAACATTTTTGAATTGTTAATAGCCCTGCATTTGGAACTCTTAGGTTAATTATAACTACCTCTAGACTGTTGATGAAACAAGCGATATATTCTTTTGCATTATTTTTTATTATCAAAGGTCAGGTGATTCATTTGCACTTTAGGGTTAGAACCTGAAAAAAAATAGTACTTGTTGCTAGGTTAGCACGTTAAGTTGTATAGCTGTCTTGTTAAACTTGACAGATGTGGTGCTCACAGTGGACATTTTTCAGTTTTAAAGGGAAGGCTTACTCTTCATTGTTTAACTCAGCTCTTCAAGGAAGTAATAATGAAAAAGAAAATATTTTTATGGGTTAAATACACTTAACTTAATTATCTATTTTTTTACATTGATACTTGTCTCCCTACACAAGTTAATTTGTTTTTTGGGTGGTTCCTAACTTAGAATTTTGTTAGACACTTAAGTCGTTTCATCCATTTTTCTTAATCTTGCCGTTATTTTTTTAAATGTCTGTTTTTACCCTCAATTAAAATATTTTATTTTATTTTTCTTATTTTCTTTAATTCATTTTAAAATTGAAAATTTTTAATCATAAATTTGATTTTTTTTTATTTTTTTATGAAGAAAACTATTAAATGGTAAAATAGAAGTGTAAGTTTTTAATTATGTAACCTTACATAGAGATGTAAGGTTTAATTGTGTAAAAACATAGGGATTTAAGTATACCCTACTTTTTGTTATCTTGTAAGCACCATATCTTTGTTGAAACATTTATTTTTTCACCTTATTTGCTTTCCCTTTCAGAAATGAAAAAAAAAAAAGAAAAGGTGGATGCCACAAAAAATTGGTATTATATGTTATGAACCTTGGTTCAAGATTGGGTCACAGGACGCCGAACTTAAAAATCAACTACTAGGAGTGGGTCTTTACCCTTAATTTTATTATTTGACCTGCCTATTTTTGCTGAAATTTCCAACTCTTTTAAGGGAATTGCTGCCCTTAGAGCATCTACAATGTTGAAGAACAAGGATGCCACCTAAGCAAAAATGGAGGATACCTTGTCCTTCGTACATTATATGGTTAATGGACAAAGACACTTGGTGGACATTTTGACTTTGATGGACGCCAAAGTGTCCTCGAGAACATTTGAGGACACCATTAAATAACCAATAAAGTTTTGACAGGCCTACTTATTTTTAAATAAGAAAATAAATAAAAAAATAATTTCTTATTTATTTTAGCATTTAATTTAGTGTCCCTTTTACATTGTATACTGCAAGGACATTTCTTTGTGGAGGACATTTAAGAATGATGTTGCATATGAATATGGCCCCACATTCATGTCCTTGTCCTTTCCTTCACATTGTGGATGCTCTTAGAGTTTGTTGGAAGAGAAACTCTAAATCTCTATGAATTTTGGGAAAATAATTCTGATTGTTTTATTAATAGATATTAACTTTAGAAAAAAAAATTCAGAGTCCATGATAAATACTTAGAGGAAACACAGCAAGATCCTATTCTAATTAGGAAAGTTCTATATAAGCTAACTAAGACTTACTTAGGAAAGTTTTATTTAACTATGATAATAATTAATTTTATTAGCTTCCATAATTATTAATTTCTGCAGATATCGTAATGTTTGGCAACTGCTGTAGCTGTAGCATTATCCTTTGAGCATAATGAACTCAAATAATGATTTTATGCAGTATAATTATGATAAACAATTTTTTGGTTTCCAACTTGCTATTTCTCTATTGTCCAAGAGGACGTATCATAACTTAGTCAGAGTTTATCTTTTCTGTTTTTATTCTTAGAATTATTAACTTCTAGCATTTACACTTTGTCTTTTTCTTTTGCTAGGCAATCGAAAAATCTCCTGAAGATGAGCTGCATTTGGAATCTGATGAATGGTCTCCAGAATGCAATGGGAGCTTTCTGGATGATTTTTCTGATTTTGAAGATGAGGTATCTAATATATTCATATGTACTATTGGTGGCGATTATACGGATGTACAAAAAAAGAAAAATAAAAAGGCTAATGAAGATAACATATTCTTGTTTAGCATGTCTAAAATTTCAATCTCCGAGGATGTTCATTTAATCCCTTTATCTTCCTGGCAATTGTAAAACTAAAACTTCCAGTGATATGTGTGCTTGTGCATACATTATATTTTTTCTGATTTCTGAAACCGTATGCATGAATTGATTTTCAAGATGTGTGGAGAAATGACATTTCATTCTTGGAAAGCATTAACATTAATATTTTTATTTATCTCTGTCAGGAAATTATTGTAAAATCTGAGCCTGATGAAGGGAGCACTTTGTTGTACTTAGCAAGGATGGGTTACACAATAGATGAAGCTTCAATAGCTTTAGAGAGATGTGGTGTGTAATATTATATCTTGTGGTAAATTTTAATGGTTAAGCATGTTTCTCTGTGCAACATGAAACAGCAATGGCTTTGCTTTTGATATCCTTGTTCTGTGTTATTCTTTATCTTCTACAATGGGGTTAAAGACTAAGGTTTCAGCAAGGGGACGATGTTAAAATCATGGACAAAGATGAGATGAAGTCCTTTATATGTGCTTTTTGTTTGATAAATTATTCTATAGCTGGTGTATTTTCTCATTGTCGTTGTGCTTGATGTGCTATACTTTGATTGTTTTTACTAATTATCATATGGAAAATGATACAAATTAGACACATGGCCACAACTTGTTTTCATTGTCATTTCTTGCTTATTGTTAGGGAAACACCTAGACCCTTCCTAGTTTGTTATAGAAGGGACTCATCAGCTAAAAGGGAAATATTGGGGAGCAAGAAAAGGGGAATCCAGGTCAGCAAATTAGTTATAGGATAGCATCTATATATATATATTGTAAGCAGTAGTTTGGGGAGTATGATTTTTATGTTATTTTGTTTTGGGGCAGAATTCTCTGCACGGGCATAGCCTTGGGGCTGGTTTAGATCAGTCATCTTTATCTTTCTTTCCTTCTTGTTTTACTGTAGTCTGCATATTTTTTTTATTAAAGAGATTTTAGTTCATCATCATCATCTTCTCCTTCTTTTCTCTTTTATAGTTCTATTTCTGTTATTCGTTCCTAGCTCTATCAATTTTTCCGACCTGCCGGATTCGAACCAGCGTTAGTGTTAATTGTACGTGTTAATGTGTTCTGAAGTCGAGGAAAAGTTAAATGATGATTTGTGAAAATAAGCTTTTTGTTTTGGAGCTCTTTCATTTTTCCTCTTGTTACTTGTGATTTGTATTGGCAATGAAGTATATTTATGGCTGTGGCTGAATTTTCCTAGCAGGGGAAGTGTTCCTATGAAATTTACTACTTGGGATTTAGATTGTATTTAGAGGTGGAGCCTTCCTATTTCCTTTTTGTGGAGTGCTGTAGGATACACAAAGTTTGATCCTTTAACCAATAAAATATAAGATAGTTTATTTGAGTCAAACTATCAATATTGCAAATTTAAAAACTAGAAACGTTGCAAATTTAAAACTAGCAACACTTGTTAATGTGCTTGCTGCTGCAATACCTTATTTAAACTATCAAGATATGCCCATATTTTCTTTCTCCCTTCTCACAGGAGGCAAAAGATCACTGAGGAAACGTTACTATAATTTGCAATGAACTGTTTCACTTTACCCCCTTCATTTAGTTCTCTTAAGTACTTATTAGAAAGCTTGTTCTTTTGATGTTGCAGATTAATGCTCTAACAGTTGCCTCTTATCATTTTGATGTATGTCATAACTTTGCTGAATATGCGCCATAACAATTTATCATATCGACTGTAGGGATTTTTTTTTTTGGCAGTGTCTGTTTAGCTTTTTCTCCTTTCTTGAACTATATTTTATTCAAATTTTGCAGGACAAAATGCAACAGTTGAGGAGCTAACAGATTTCATCTGCGCTGCTCAAGCAGCAAAGGAAGCTGATGCTTCCTTTCCAGAAGAGAAGGTAATGCTTGCTCTTCTTTTTTGAAATTTGAGTGAACACCTGATGGTAATTATGTTTCTTAACAACTAAAAGTCTTTTTCACTGATTCTTCAATTATCATGATCAAATTTAACAGCCAAGAATAAAGCTTTTTGATGATGATTACCCTAAACACAAGAAAAGAAGTTATTATGAATATGATATGTGGAAAAAGAAAAAGCAGATGCGATTGGGTAAGCAGATGCTGAATGGAGATGAGGAGATGCTTCAACTCCCAAATCCGATGATTGGATTTGGTGTTCCCAACGAACCTGCTATTGTGACTCATAGGACACTTCCACAAGCTGCCATGGGACCTCCATATTTCTTTTACGAGAATGTAGCCCTAGCTCCTAAAGGGGTTTGGCAAACCATAAAAAGATTCTTGTACGATATTGATCCTGAATTTGTTGATTCCAAGTTTTTCTGTGCAGCTGCAAGGAAAAGGGGATATATTCACAACCTTCCCATTCAAAACAGATACCCACTGCTACCTCTACCTCCTTACACTATTCATGAAGCACTTCCCTTAACAAAGAAATGGTGGCCTTCATGGGACCCTAGGACAAAACTAAATTGCTTGCAGACCTGCATTGGAAGTGCAAAACTTACGGAGAAGATCCGCAAATCCCTGGAAAACTATGAAGGAGATCCACCTTTAAGTGTTCAGAACTACATTCTTTTTGAATGCCGCAAATGGAATCTGGTCTGGGTTGGCAGAAACAAAGTTGCTCCACTTGAACCAGATGAAGTAGAAATGCTTTTAGGTTTCCCAAGGAACCACACAAGGGGAGGTGGATTAAGTAGAACTGATAGATATAAATCTCTTGGTAACTCATTTCAGGTGAGGTTTTAAATTTGTAGTAAAAATAAATGGCTTTTTGTAATTTTTAGTAAAAGGAATGGCTATCTGAAAACTGCTTGCTGATTTTCACCAATTGCCTTGTCGGAGTTTTTGCATGATTCCCTCCCTCTTCAGCATATTTTCCAAATTTTATCTTATTTTCCCCCATATTGGCATTGTGCTTAGAGAGTAAAACTGTTACAGATCGACACGGTTGCCTACCAGCTGTCAGTTTTGAAAGATATGTTTCCTGAAGGCATCAATCTTCTCTCTCTTTTTTCGGGGATAGGTGGTGCTGAAGTGGCTCTGCATCGACTTGGTGTTCGCCTGAAGAACGTTGTGTCAGTCGAGATCTCAGAAGGAAATAGAAATATTATGAAGTGCTGGTGGGAACAAACCAACCAGACTGGAGAGTTGATTCACATTGCAGATGTACAAGACTTGCAAGAGGATAAATTAGAGCATCTCATAAGCATATTCGGTGGATTCGATCTCATTGTTGGTGGCAGTCCATGCAATAACCTCGCAGGAAGCAACAGGCACCACCGTGATGGCTTGGAGGGTAAGGAATCTTCCCTTTTCTTTGATTATTGTCGTATTCTAGACTCAGTCAAGTCTATAATGGCTAGAACTCGATGATTTTGGAAGTCCACATTTTTTTTAAGTTATTGATACAATAGTTAACTATTGATGATTTATCCGAGTTCATATGTTTCGTCATAAGGAACCAGCGTATTCTTGGAATAGAGGAAGTTTGTTATGTTTCAATCCCAATGTGGGATTATTCTGTAATTGATATTCATGAAACAGATTGCCTTGACCATTTAAGGGCAGGCATTGATTTTTCTGTAGTGTTTAGATTGGAAGTAGCCAGGATACAATAATTGGTGAAAGTATGTTTCCTGAGTTGTTAAGCAATTAGTAAGCTGGATTTGCTTATTTTATGTGTTTGAAGTTGTTCTGCAAAAGTGCAAATGAGCAGTAATTGCACCTCTGGGTAGAATGGGTGAAACTATGGTGACTCAGATGGTTTGAAATGTCCTTCCTCAATTGGAAATTAATTGTTAAATTTGATTGGTTAATTATGAATTAAGTGTAGAATGTAACTGATTGAAATATTTGCGAGAAGTGGGAGATTGGGAGATCTAGAGATGTTAAACGGGCTAACTCTAATGGTTTCGGGCAGGCCTTAATGGGCTTCGGATTAAACTGTTCGGTCTATTTTCAGTTTAATTTAAACGGGCCAATAATATTATGGACCTAACCCTAACCCTATCGAATCTCGGTTTAAACGGGCCACTATAGTATGGTCCCTATGATTTATTTTTAAATAATAAGACAATAAATCTAAGTTTTAAATTGGATAAAATTTATTTTATAGACTAATTTTTTATATATTTTTTACATTCGAAAAAAAAAGTATGGCAATCTGCACTAAATTATTTATAACTTAAAATATGCGCTCAAAAATTCTAAAAAAATTTGAACTAAAACATTCTTATGTAATAAAAAGTTTACACTAAAATATAGTTAAAAATATTCCGGCTAGCCCTAACGAGTTTCGAACTAAACGGTTCAAGCTATTTTAGTTTAATTTAAACGGACAAAGAAAAATATAAACCTAAATCAAAATTTTTTTTGATTAATTGAGACAATATGTCGGGTTAAAGTCCATTTAACATCCCATTAGAGATCAGATGTTTGAATCTTCCCAATTGCATAAAGGTCGCCACTTTGGCTGAAGACTTCCAACGACTCTATGTACGAAATTTGACTGGGTGGTTCTTTGTTGACTAAAAGAAAAATCCCATAAAACTAAATCGAATAACGCACGTGCTCTCTATCTGTCCGTTTGTGCCCGAATATAAGTCTGTTTTTTATTTTAGGTGCACTCAAATACTCAAATATAAGATTCTTTTTATATTTGGAGTGATATTGAATATTTTTTTTTCCAAAATGGCCCATATAAAATTCTTTCTATATTTGGATTGATATTAAATTTTTTTTTTTTTCAAAATTACCCATAATAAATAAAGAGAGCGAGCCTTTTTGAGTATTTTATAATAAGAGTATATATAATTTAATTAAAAATAAATTACAAATAGAAGAATTTTAGACTATCATGCAAAGACGCCTATATTGAAAAAGAGTATTTCTAACATCAAACATTATAATATCATAGAAATGACCAGATGAAAAAGGAGTATGGTTATGACAGGATATATTTTTTTTTGACCAAATGATTATGACATGATAATCATTATTCTTTTTTAAGATAACCAATCACTCTAACTAACCAAATAGTAATTTTTATTTTAATTTATTCATTAATTTTCCTTTTTAAAATTTTCACACATATAACAAAATATTCTAATGATGAAAATTTATAAATAATTTACAAATTAAAAAAAAAAAAAGTTAGGTTGAGAAATGCTACCTATAATTACTTCTAAAAGTGTAATATATGTCATGTATATTTATTGGTATAATAAAATAAAAATGGTTATTTATTAGTATTAAATTATTTATTAGTTGTTTAGTTTTTCTTTTAAACAATAATATTAGTTGTTTAATTCCGTTCAACGAATAGCAGAGTAGGGTTGTTAAACGACCATCAGGAAGGTATTTGGAAAGAGAATAAGGAAAATGGGGTGGATTTTGTACGTCTTGTAATTTTTGAAAATTCTTCATTTGAATTTTGAATGGATGGTAATTATGAAAAGAAACAATAATAATAATTATTTTTTATTACCTCACTTTTCATCCACATTGGCCGCAAAAAGAAAAGAAAATAGAAGAATCAAATAGAATTTAAAATTCTCTCTTAAATTCTTCCTTTCAAACAAAACAATATTTCATTTCAATAGTCTACTTTCTGACTGAAAAGTTAAATTCGTAAAAAATATATTTGTATAAAGTTACTACCTCCGTTTTTTTCATATATTTACATTCACTATTTCACCAATACCAATACAAATTCACCTTTCACCAGTACCAATACAGAAATAATAATAAATAATTATTAACCCTTTAAAAAACTTACTTTTTCACCGATACCAATAAACAAATAATAATAAATAATTACAAAATTTACTATAAATGGAAATATAAACAACTCAAAAAAACACCCAAAAATAAAAATGTAAACATATCATGAAAATGAAGGTAGTAATTCCTAAGAAATACATAATAAAATATCGTTTGGTTTGTTTTATGAATTCTCGATAAGTTAAATTATTAAAATACCTAAATACCCCTAACATAAATGTTTTAAAATTTTTTAAAAAATGGAGAAAATAGAAATTATAGGTAATTATAACTAAGGGAATGCGTTTATTTGGATTGAAGAGTGGATGTTACTTTCCGTGTGGGAGGGAACTCGAGTTTCCTAATTTTTGGAAACTTATTTCAACAAACACTCAACTTTTCGGAGACTTATTTGCTGGGAAGTTCTCATTCATACTTACCCCAGCCAAACGATAGTAAAATTTTTCTTTCTCACTCACATGCCTTCTACTTTTCCAAGAACAACAAAAAGGTACTTGCAGTTACATTTGAAGTCAAATATGGGTAATGGAGACACTGAGCCGTACGAACTCAAAATAAAAAAATATTGAACATAAATACATATGCAACATCAACATACTGCATAGATGTGTTAAAAAAAATAGTATTTTATTAAATAATTTTAATTTTTCGTTATATTATTTATTTATATATTTTTATTAAATAAATTTTATAATTAAATACATAAAACTATAAGCAAATTAAAATAAATATAAAAAATTTATACGATATACTATTAATTTTATATTTTATTTTGTACAGATGTTATCATCTTTTAATAGGAGTACAACGTTATCAATATTATTTTATGCTTTGAAAAATATTTATTTATTTTTATTTATATCATTATTATTATTGTACATTATATTTTGAGAAATTCTTATTGATTTTTTAAATTTTTTTTTTGATATTTAAATATAAATTATCAAATAATTATTTAAATAAATTTTAATTAATACATCAAACTGTAATTAAGGTGAATATATATAAATGTTTATGCAGTATTAGTTCTTCTATTTAATTTATTAAAATTAAAATTTATATCTATATAAATTTTTCAAATTTATATCTATATAAATTTTTCAAATTTAATAAAATAAAATTTATATTTAAGTATCTATATTAATAATTATTTATAATATTCTTTGTAGCGTGTCAAATCAAATATTTTCATTTTTAAACCCTTCAACAAATTTTCTAACTTCATCGCAGCAAGCTTTCCACACCTAGAAACATTGAAGAGACTTTTCTTTTTCTACCAACTGACTTCAGGTGTATTCTTATGTACTATTGTTGATTTATTGTTGACTCTTAGGTGTATTTTTATTTAATATTGTTAATATCAAATCAATGGGTATATGCATATGCTTAGAGGTAAAGTTTAGCTTGCAAGAATAATAATAAAATGCACATACCGTCTTTTTTCCGTCGATAGAAATACAATGTAAATGTTGAAATTTGTGATTTCGTCTAAAACAATATTGCAATTTAATATTTTGGAAAAAAAAAAAACTATTTTTGTCTTTTCTGTAATTTTCTCAAATTAAACTAACTCTTTCATGTAATTTATATAATAATTTGATTTGTCCCCTATAATATTTTGTCCTCTTGTTAATTAAACAGTAATAAAAATTAATAAATTATGTTTCGTTTGAATTTTTTTTTTGCTGATTATAAAGATAAAATTATTTTTGACTAAAATAATAATTATTTATCGAAAAAGCTAAAAAATCGTTCGATCAACCAATATTTTTTAGCTTTTTAGCCAAATGTGTTATTTCAGTAAAAAAATAATGTCATTTTTAGAATCAAAATAAAGAAACGATTCCGATTAGACATGATTTATTAATTTCCGTCACCATTTTATTAGTGGAAGGACATTATAATATAACTTTTCTAAAGAAGGTAGACAAAATAAAATATTATATAAAACAGATTGATAAAATATTTTAAGTTTTGAAAATATATGGACAAAGTAGTGTTTTTACCTTCAATATTTTACATTCAATATTTTACATATAAATTGTAAATAATCTCTAACTCAAATAGTTAAAGTAATGTATATTTCGGACTTGAAGTTAGAGGTTCGAATACTAATTTAATAACAAAAAAAAAAAACCTTAATTTAACCGTTAAAATTAAAAATGTACCTATGAATAGTCAAAAATGGCACCCTTTGAATAATGGACTATAAAAAAAAGTCTAGAAAAACAAGCTTAGTGCAGCCCTTTCTTTCTAAAGAATAATAGAAAACATGCAATTTCTTTTTTTTTTGTCAAGAAAAACATGCGAATTACTTACAGTTACGTAGAGATTCCCCTAATAAAATACTAAAATTCTCAAACACTTCTAAATTACGATGCTATGTAACTTGAAAATAATTATTTTTGAAAGTTTGAATGTTCTGAAAGATCATTATTTTACTCATTCCCCCTTATTTAATTGATCACTTTAGCTTTTTTATTCTTTTGGCTCTACATTTTTTTATTTAAAAAATTTAAAATAACCCATTTGCTGCTTACTAAATTCGTTTAAAAAAATTAAGTAGTGTAGCTCAAGTAGTTCAAGTGACTCATAAGTATTTGCTGAGCGAATCACATGAATTAAGTCGTAGGTTCGAAAAACTATTAGTGCAAATTTCCCTTGATAAATCAGCATTCTAGTACAAACGGAGATTTAATTAAACCCATAAGTCTGGACACATCCTGGTTAGCTGGCTAAAAAAAAAATAAAAATGGTTTGCAAGTGGAAGCTTTGTCATGCAATTCGCAAATTATATAAGAAATATTTGAAGTAGGAAGAGTGAAAAAGAAAAATTTTGGGGTTCTGTCTCTCTCAACACCAAAATGCACACAGCGGTTGCTCTCTCTCATTCAACCCCATTTCTGAACACACAAAAACTCGTATATGGAGCGAAATGTCACCCCAAATTGAACCCAAATTTAAAGCTTACTTCTTTGGAACCAAACCAACCTATTTGCAGTTATGGCTTCTCATTTAGAAAAACCTCATTGTTGGGTTCCTCTTCTCAGTTTCTCAAGACTGATATCCCTACTACTACATTTCTACGTTCAAATCCTGGATTCCATAGTTTGAAGCTAAAGGCTTCTGCTGCCTCAGTTCCCAGCAGTATAAATGAGAACGAG
Organism: Croton laevigatus; assembly: GCA_949640765.1. Classification (NCBI taxonomy): domain Eukaryota; kingdom Viridiplantae; phylum Streptophyta; class Magnoliopsida; order Malpighiales; family Euphorbiaceae; genus Croton; species Croton laevigatus. The sequence continues at coordinate 913 of CATIWJ010450359.1, read as the reverse complement.
ACAAGTGATTTGGTTGAAATTGCTAAACTGGGGGCTATGTTCGGAATTTGGTATCTCCTCAACATTTATTACAACATTTTTAACAAACAGGTTCAATTCTTCTTCTTTTTTTTTTTCCCTTTTCATCAAATTTATTTATAATTTTAATTTAGTCCCTGTGTTTATTATATATCATTGTCCCTTTTCAAATTGATAATTTTTATAGTGATGCGGTTGATAATTAGTAACATTTAAAACATATTACAATGTTAAAAAAAATAATTTAAGTTAAAATTATTTTTATTTATCTTAAATTTTATATATTTTGATGGAAATTTAGCAATGAATTCGGGATACCATATAATAATAAAACAAATTTATCTTTTTCAAAATTTGTAATTTATTTGTAAAATTCAATTGATTTCCATAAATTAAACTTTTTGGAAAGGGAGTTTCACAAATTTAAGTTAAACATTATAAACATACAAAAATTGAAAGAATTATATTATGTCACGCATGAATCTATTTATTTTCTCCAGTTGGTGTCTTGAGTTTCGTCTTCTCTTCAAAATTATGAATTTGAGAAATTGACTGAATAGTTTATTAAGTTTTCATTTCCTAACCGTTGTTGGGCTACCACCCTTAGAATAATGCATTACTTTCATTTCCTAAACAAATGTAAGTGGCTTGGTTTCGTGTAGCATGGAATAGAAATTTTTTTTTTTTTTTTTTTTGAGATTAAAGGGAAAAGTTTTTCAAATAAGATCTTATTTCGCTAGGTTAATTTTTGCATGTAACCAATTGGTAACTAATTTTTCTTCACTATATGTGAATTTTGTAAAGTGATAGGCGAATCAATACACTTATCACTTGTCAAGAGTAATTAATTTTGTGTCTGGTTGCTAGAAGTGAAATATCACCGCTCCTGATTGTG
>CATIWJ010450301.1:0-11603 GCA_949640765.1 Croton laevigatus | reverse complement strand
ATAAATTTAAAAAATGAAGGAAACAAAATATTATCATTTTACAATTCAGGAGAGGAGACAAAAAAGGAGGACCAAACCTTCAACTGAGTTTATTAATGTACTTTCAAAGGGTTAATTAGAAACTGAAAGTTTATTTGTACTGAACTCCTTGAAAATCATTTTTTTCCCCCTTTCAAGATATTATCATGTTAAGTAAATGCCCCATCAGTCATACCCATACAATTCCTTGATATTTAGTTCCGTCTAAACTAAACCAGGGAATTGTTGTTAAAACTTCAGCCTAGAAATACAGAAAGTCAATAGACATAATAGTAGATAATCACGACACTTTGACAATGTGAACAAATGATACCAATAATCATTAAAAGGAGTATTAACTTAAAATGCAGAAAGATAGCCTATGACATTTAGTCTCAAAAACTTCAGCATATCTTGTTTCTTTGGTTCAATTCAGGGTAATTTAGATTACCTATTGCTACTTTCTTAACTGTTCAAACATTATTTTCCATTTCCACAAGTATCAAGTTCAATGCCTTTCTAAAAACAACAAAAAGATTGCAATCTGGAGATGTGAAAAAATGAAGGCACATCACATAATCGATTATTGAAATAATTCTCCAGGAATAAATATTTCAAATGGACGCATTCCTAGAAATTGAAGACAGTTGGAAAACAAAATTTTCTAACCTTTACAAAAGCAAAATCATAAACCCTAAAAACAAATTTAACTTCAAAACCTCTTCCATTAACAGAACCCCCCAAATACCAAATTAATCTTAATTAACACAAACCCCTAAAAACTCCCAATCCTAAATTCAATGGAAACAAATAGAGTACCCAATTAATTGAAACCATTCGAACAAATTAAAAAAAAAAAACCTGTTAGCATGAAGCAAAGCAGCAGGGCCGAAGTAAGATTCAGGATTCCACCAATAGCTAGGGCAAGACGTGCTGCAGCAAGCACACATTATACACTCGTACATACCATCAAGCTTAGCCCTATCTTTTTTACTCTGCAATATCTATTTTCCAGGTACTTCAGGTGGATTCTTTCTCTTAAGCCATGGCTCAATACTCTTACACTGATTATAAAAATTAGTCGTGTCCACCACCATATCCTTAATAACAAACATGTGGGGCAAAGGAGTAATCATCGATGACGTTCCAGATGAGATCTTAGTTAAGCAAGCCAGCCCATTGTGGCCGTCGATGTTCATAGCACAAGAACCACAGATTCCTTCGCGGCAAGATCGCCGAAAAGTTAACGTCGGGTCGATCTCGTTCTTGATCTTGATAAGAGCGTCCAAAACCATGGACCCACATTCTTTTAGATCGATCTTGTAGTCTTCAAGATGAGGTTTTGATGGATTATCAGGGTTTCAACGGTATATTTGGAAGGTTTTGAGATCGGAGCTCGAGCTCGACTTAGGCTCTACCGTCTAGGCTTCGGCTTCGGAGGCATGGAAAAGGAAGGAGTGGACCTCTCACGCAGAGCTGCTGTGCGGCAACGTACGTTGTTCTTTTTTGCACTAAACTAAGAATTTAAGAATTTTAATGTGTTGACTTTTTTGCCCTCCTACGAATCCAATACATAAGTTATTATATTTCATACGCTATACCTGCTACATCACATATACGAACATATTTTAATTGGCCGAACCAGGTTCCGGCGGAACCAATTACCACTGCTCATAAAACAAATTGTCGGTAGAATTTTAAAAAAAAATAATACAATACAAAAGTTGAAAGAAAGAAAAGGTGAACAAGAAAGAAGAATCTGTTAAAAAAAAAAGAATAAGAAAGAAGAAAGAAAAGTTGTGGAGGAAAATGAAGATTATAAAGATATGTCGGAAATCTATGGAAATGGACAAAGTTTAGATGATTGAAAGCAAATAATAGAGAGAGAGGGAGAGAGTTCAGAATACAAATGGAGAGGGGTAAGGAATGAAAACAGAGAAGAGAGAAGAAAAATGGGAGGAAAATTATATCAAATTTACTATCCTTCTCCAAATTCAGAAACCAAGACCACCGTTTAAGAGGTCTTGACCCAGTGAACGATCTGGACATGTGAAAAATGGTTCAAAGGGGCACCGAAAAATCATTTATGGCCGGTCAAAACTCAAACTTCAAAAGTCAACAGAAACTTCCGATGGGAATATCTCTGTTTCCGGTCAATCTCCGACCGATTTGATGTTGCGAGGTGGTTGACAGTGAGACGAGAAAGCGACCGGTGCTCAGTTTGCTCGAAACGGTTGCCGGAATAGGGGAAACAATCGATTGGAAAATGAGAAACGCAGCGATGAACAGTAAATCTGCAGCTATTTCGCAAGGAAGAAGAAGATAGGTTCGAGTCGTGAACAGATTTGGTTTGGGGGTATCGAACCAAGGTCCGATCTGTTCAAAACGTGGCCGGCATGTGCGTTTTAAAAAAACGTTGCCGTTTTGGCGAATGTCCACTAAATCCCTCCGCGTTCTTTCCAAACGCCGCCCAAACCTTTGGTCAATGGTGGTCAGACCCCGTCGCTCAAAGTTTTCTTTCAATTTGGTCCTTCCGCCTTGGTATTGACACCTGAACTTTAATTCTCTTTTCAATTAGGTCCAACAGATTAAATTAATTAATAAGTTGAGTTTTAATTGAAAATTTAATATTCTAGGGGTCAAATTAAATTATAAAAATAATATATTTGGTCATAAATATGGCAAATAAATACTTAACGAATTTATTTTGGTATAAAAATTATTTTAGAGGAGAATAATTGAAATTAGTCTATTAAGATGAGCTTAATAGTTAAATTAAAATACATGTGGGTTAAATAAAATTATATTGGATTAAGTTAAATATAAATTAGTTAAAATAATAGTATGTTGAAATAGGTTTATTAAATTAAACTATTAATTTAAGGAAAATAATTAAGGGTCCAATTATTAAATAATCGGACAAGTTAAAAATTAAATGGTTGCAATTAAATCGAAAGAAGCTAAATTGAAAAAAATTATAGAGGACAATTGGACAGTTTATTGGACAAATACCCATGACCATAATTTATGGACAGTGATTTGGACAAAGGACAGTCCGAGGACTTAAGGAATAGGAATCGAAAATTTAAGGAGACTGAGGTTTGATACTTTAACTGTGAAAATCCTTTTAATTCGTTTTTATGCATGATTTTTAAATAAGTTGCATTAAATATTTTAATAATATTAATTGTGTTTTAAATTGAAATTTTATGATTTAATATATGTTTATGATTTTCACTATGAAAATATATATATATATATATATATATATATATATATATATATGTGTGTGTGTGTGTGTGTGTGTGTGTGTGTGTGTGTGAAATGTGACATTTGATTATTTTACTATGGACCGAAACCACCCAAGTAAACTTGAGTAAAATTAATGTTTACTAAAATGGAAAAATTCATTTTTACTTAATATTATTATTATTATTATTATAATTACTATTATTATTAACATTATTTTACTACTACTATTATTGATTTTACTACTACTATTATTATTATTATTTTACTACAACTACTAATATTATTTTTACTACTATTATTATTTTTATTACTATTATTATTATTTTAAATTGAAAAATATTTTGGAAGTATATATATATAAGTAAATATATTTACAATTAGTTTTAAATAAGTAACTAAACATATTTACTACATTATTTTTATAAATCAAATATATTTTGGGAATTATTAATGATAGAAATATTTTAATAAATGATTATTTTATAAATAGTTTTACTTAATAAAAGTTATTATTTATTATTATTACCCTATATTAAAAATTAAGGTTTATTTAAATAATAAGTATTTTCTTACAAAAGCTAAATATATATACTAGTATTTTTATTAAAAATTATAATTTATTATTAATAATTATTTTCAAGTAAATATAAGTAATTAAGTATATGAAAATTGGGTTTTTAAACAAAATATTTATAAGTCATTTTCTACATATTTTTATAAATCAAGTAATTTATTAAATTTTACTAAAAGTAATAAATTTAATTAAGATTAAATGTTTTGAAATATATATAAATATATATTTAAGATATATTTTGCATAAGTATTTATAATATTTGAAATAATTATGGAGATGATGAGTATGATTTCATTTGCATATGTTGATTATGGAATATGGAATATGGGTTTTTGGAATAAATATGATTTTTGAATTATAATGATTTTGGATTGAATTTTTATGGAAAAATGGGAATTGTGAAAAATTGTTTAAGCTCTACTAGGATTTAGTTGAACTGAACCAATGTAGGTTTTGATCGATCAATTCCGGTGATTTGTTTATGGCCATTGATTTTGTTACGACGACGGCCGTTTTGATTGATTGCGGTGACGACCGAACAAAGTAGCCATTTGGTATTCGCCATTTGGTGGTGAAAGAAATAATGTGTGAACAATGTAGCCATTTGGTATTCGCCATTTGGTAGTGAAAGAAATAATGTGTGAACAATGTAGCCATTTGGTATTCGCCATTTGGTGGTGATTAAATAAATTAATGTAGGTTTGTCTAAATATCTAGTAGAGCAAATTGAGCTAATCAAGTAAGTTTTATTTTTAATAACGCATTCATACTTATTTTAAGAGCAATTTTTATTTAATGGCAATTTTATTAAGTATTGTTTAATTTTTAAATTATGTTTTTAATATATGCATGTGTATTTAAATTGGTTTTATTTATCATAGTTAAAGTATCCACTGAGCGTTATCGCTCAGCAAGTTTGGTTAATTCTGAACTTGTAGGTCTTCGAAAGATGTGAAAGAACAGGAACTGTCAAATAGCATGTGGGCTCGAAGAACTTAGATTGGCATATACTGTGAAGATGAAGTCAGCACAAGCTATAATAGAAGAAAAGAAAAAAAAAATATACCCATATTTTGTAATATATTTAGAATATGATCAGTATATCATGTTCATATGTAATGTGGCATCACTTAATTCGGCTAGAAATAGTTGAATTAAGTGTTACAAATTTATTGGATTACAATTATCATATTTGTGCCAAAAGACATTATAAACTCTAATTATCGAGATTTTTTCCAATAAATTAATGATTTTTTTCCGTTTTTCTTTCATAAGCAATAATGAGCCACATTAAATTAAATTGAAAATATAGTAAATTTTGATTCCCTTACAAATACATGGAAAGGTAGTCATTTCGTGTCAAATTATGAAAAGTCTTAAGAAATCAAAGATCAGCTTTAAATGCACTCTAACTATCGAGATTATTTTCAGTAAATTAATGATTTCTTTCCGTCTTTATTTCATAATCAATAATGAGCCACATTACATATATATTTAAATTGGAAAGTTATTAAATTTTGACTCCCTTATAAATATATGGAAATGTAGTCATTTCGTATCAAATTATAAAAAAGTCTTGAGAAATCAAATATTACATTTAAATACACTCTAATTATCGAGATTATTTCCAGTAAATTAATGATTTCTTTCCTTTCCTATTTCAAGATGGAGAAAAAAAAAAGGAAGAGTAAGAAATTAAGATCCACCAATTTTTTTTAAGAAATTAATTTATTCCTTAAATTCAAAATTTCATAAAATTAGGGATTTGATTGCTAAATCTATTCGCTAATTTTGAATTATTTTATGTATAAATTTATTTGACTACCAAAATACTCCCACCCATATTGAATTATATATTTATAAGAACAAGAATAAGCTTTTATATGTATTTGAAGAATAACAATACTTTATAAATTTTTCTTCTTATTTTTCCTTGAATTTGTTTGTAATAGAATTCATTCGTGCAGACGGCAAAATCAAGTACCTTATGTAATATAATGACTACCACTGATTATATAAGTTATTTAAATAAACAATAAAATTGGTTTAATTATCATTGTTGTAAACACAAAATCTCATTGTTTTGATACCATAATCATGTTCTTCTCATTATTTTTTTTATTTGCCATAGGTTGATTTCATCGATGATTTGAATGCCAGTATAGAAAATTGGATACTTAGGGTACATGTTTTGCGTATTTAGAGAGTTGCACAATGCAACGATCTAAACAATTTGATTGCTATAGAAATGATTTTGCAAGATGAAAAGGTAGATAATTTTATTATAATCAAATGCTTATATAGTGGCAGATTATATGTAAGTTTTTATATAAACTATTGCTTTTATATTCATGTTTAAATTTCAGGATGGTCGCATTCAAAATTCTATATCAAAGTATGTTGTTGCTGCTAAATTTTTTTAAAAAAAAAAAATAAAGGAGCTTGGGTATTACATGATGAGAACATTTAGTGTTCATGCAAATACGGTGACTTTGAAGCCAACTAACCACAAATTCAAGTTGGCATTGACAAGCAAATCTATAGTTGAGCTCATGAACAATCTTAATTTTCAATGTGATAGTTTCAACTTTTGTCCTTATAGAACGATCCTAAATATCGATAACTTTGACGACACACAATTATATGGTAATTTACTATAACTTAAATTTTTTTCATTTAATTTTTTCTATATGTTAAATTTTTATGTTACATTATATTTAAAATTATCAAAACTTTGTAGATGTCATAAGAGAGGTTATCCCACTTAGTGAATTTAAGCAAAATGATCCAGTAGATAAAACAATAAAATTTATGAATGTCGAGCTATAAGATCATAAGTAATATCAAATATTTATTCTTTTCAAAACAATGTCTCATATTATATTTATTATTGTTTTAATAAAACCAATCTTGGCCTCCTAACGGCTGCAGAAGGCGCTGAACATGCTGTGAGATTAGCTTTGTTGCCAAATGATGGGCCTTCAGGTTGTTTCTTTATTGAGAAAAAAATGTCATGTTTTTGAATCTTTATGTATCATGTTTAACCTTTCCAAATTCCAAGAATAAGATATTTTCAAATTTTCATTCAATTCATCTGTTCAGTATAAATTGTGGGTTGAGCTTATTCATTAATGGCAGTATGACACAAAATAAACCTAGCGGTATTATTTTCCTGGCAAGAATAGATTGTGAGCATTTAAGCAAAGCTTATAATTGTTTAAGCATGTGTGCAGACTCAGATTTGTTTTATCTGTACAGAAAGGAATTTTATTTAAACATTGACATAAAAAGCCTTGGATACATAGTGGGTTTATGGTAGAAAATATTTCAAAGAAAATGGAAATACTCTTGTGATACTTAAATGAAGTTGTCGAATAATTAGTCGCTAAATTACTAGATCAAGTTCAATTATCCATAAATTTGTACTACCTCTGTTCCAAAAAAACTGAGACTTTTACTATTCACCCTCTTTTTTTTTTCCTATAATTTTCTTCTCATTCTATCCCAAAAAGTAATCAACTCACATCCACTATCAACTCACATCCACTCATTATAAAAGTGGACCACAAGCACATTAAAAATAAATTACATCTACTACAAGACAAAGGGTAAAATTATCCATATTCTACCAAAAATACCAAAAGTCTCACTTATTTAGGAACAACAAAAAGCCCTAAAGTCTCATTTAAAATGGAACGAAGGTAGTAATAGAGATTCTCAACTAAGCTAACGGATTTAAGCAAGTTTTTGAATGAAAATGGATACAATCTTGTGATAATTAATGGAATTGTTAAATAATTACTCAGTAAAACACTATATCAAGTTTAATTATCTATAAAATCATGACAACGCACTTAAGATCTATAGAGATTCTCAATTACGTTTATGGATTTAAGCAAATTTTTGAATGAAAATGAATACAATCTTGTGATAATCAATGGAATTGTTGAAGAATTACTCACTAAAATACTAGATCAAGTTCAATTATCCATAAAATCATATCATGCACTAAAAATCCATAGATATTCTCAATTAAGTTTATGAATTTAAGCAAGTTTTTGAATGAAAATTGATACAATCTTATGATAATCAATGGAAATTTTGAAGAATTACTCAGTAAAATACAAGATCAAATTCAATTATCCATAAAATTATGATAATGCACTTAACATCAATAGAGATTCTTAATTAAGTTTATGGATTTAAACAAGTATTTGAATGAAAATAGATACAATCTTGTGATAATTAAGGGGATTGTTGAAGAATTACTCACTAAAACCATTGAACAATTTTAATTACCCTAAAACCATGATCATTCAAACATAGGCCTAGGGGTGTTCAAAATCAGTTCGGTCCACCGAACCGAACCGAACCTATATGTACAAACCGACCAAAAATCGATAAGAAAATTAAATTTTACTCACAATCATGGGATAAGCGTTTTCAAAAATCAAGTTTTATCTGAAAATTAAGTACAAGGTAGTAGCAAATAAATCATGAAAACCATTCCAAACTGCCATAAATATGGATGTAAAAGTTTGACCAAAAAGATGAGGAAGCAAGGCAACAAATGTAAGAATAATAGTGGCAACGATATAATGTAAAACTTCAGAATCTCAGCAGAATTTTAGCAAAATTATCAAAATGTAAACCAGCAACATCAATAAAAACTAGTAATTTCAGTAATTTTCAGCAATATATTCAACCAAACACTCCTCAACATTATTATCCCCCTCCCCACACTTACTTTCCACATTGTCCTCAGTGTGTAATCAATTAACAAACGCAAAACAAAATGAGTAAGTTTAAGATACTGCCCTGTTTGGAGGAGGAATTGCTGAATCTTAGTGTTGGTGAGGTATGCCCATCCGTTGATACAGATGTCTCAACATATCATATATTTGCTGTTGCATGGTTTGTGAAGCTTCCATTTGTTGTTCTAGATGTTGGAGTCGAGCTTCATAGGATGGAGGTACGTCCGGAGGAGGTGCTTGAGGTGCTGAAGTGGACGGGGCAGCAGCAGCTGCTGCTATATCTCTCCTCCAAGTCCGCATCGGGCGTCGAGCTAAGTCACCTGCAGGACGAAAAAACACACGGCCACCTTCCTCGCGGCCAATTAAAAGCATTGTATCCAAACAATCTATGTCTAGGGGAAGCATATCGCAAGCATGATGCAAATGGTTGTTTAATGTGATAAGTTTTTCATGCAATGCGATTTTTGTGACGATGAATCCTAGACTCATATCTCTAGAGTTGGCGATGTTCTTTTCAAATTGAGTGGCCAACCAAAAACCCAAGTTCACTCTCTTGCTATTCTCCATGCACCACAAAAAGAATAATTCACTTTTGGTTAATGTGGTGGTGTCATTGTTACGGTAAAAAATAGAGTAGGCTAAAAGCCTATGAATGTAACGCAAAACGGGAGAAAAGATCAAATTTGCCTTGGTCTTGCCTGGCTGAAATGGCTCATGTGGGAATCGTGCGAGAGTCCTAAATGTATGTGCTTGATTAAAATCAGAAGGAAAATCACAATATGCATCTATGTAATGCGGACTCGAAATACTTAATCCAGTAGCTAGACCAAGGGCAATGTTTAGATCATCAACAGAGTAGTGATGCATGCGACCCATTAGCCTAAAATGAATGGTTGATGGAGTTAATATGCTGAAATTTTTCTTTTTATGCTCAAACTGGAATGTAGCATAAAACTCCCTAGTAAGCTCAGTGAAAGTAGGCAAATTAATGGAGAAAAATGCACGCCATCCTATATTATCAACATACATATCGAATGCATCTTTGATGTGCAAAGTCCTCAATGTTTCATCATGTGGAGTCTTAGCAGAAATTATGGAACATGTTTGGTAGAAAGCGTACCTCTTTTTACTAAACTTCAAATTACCTTGTAGTGCACTTGTGGCAGGTGGGTAGGTACTCTTTCCTCCTTGAATTCGTGATCTTCTTTGTCGTTTGGCGGCTGGTTCTGCTTCATCTCCGGTCTGCTCATCCTCTTCTTCATTGGCGGTCTCCTCTTGTTCACTTCTTCTTGTGTTTTCAGCTTCTTCCTCATCTCCTTCGTTGGGGATTTCCTTGTGGATACTTTCTTGACTCTGCTCGTCGTCGGATACAACTTCTTCGATTGAAATAGAGTCCCCATTATTGATAGTTTGGGCCCTAGAGGTGGAAGGCTCTTCTTGTCTTCATTTAGCTTGCAGTCGTGTGGTCCTTGGTGGCAAATGTAGTGGCTGCCTTGTCTTGCGTCGAACAGTGGATGAAACTTTTGTTGGTGGTGTTGGTGTTCGGGCAATTTCTTGTGTGGTTGGCTCAGGTGTTGGTTGCGGTTCAGGTGTGGGTTGTGGTGGGTTGGTGGAGGTGGTTGGTTGAGATGCAGCTGGTAACGCAGCAGCGGATTGTGGGGGCTGCCTGTGTTTTGGTTTTGCTCGGGAAGCTGATTTTCGCTTCCGCTTGCGATCTTTGGGTTGTGTGGGTTTAGGTGGAGGAGGTTGCTTGTAAGCAAGCCTCATAGGTGGTGGATTTATAGTGGTTTTAATGCGAGCCATGAGACAATTCCTGCAAAGAAACTTAGAAACAAAGCACTGAACAACTCAGAAGCAAAAATCATGGGTTTGTATGAAGCTGTTGAGTTCGTGGGTCTGGTGTGAAGCTGCTGCTGGCGTTGGGACAGGGTCTTAGCGTGGAGACCGGAGCTGGTGTGTTGAAGGCGGTAGATCGGCGTGGAGCAACCCGATCTGTAGTGGCGGCTTGCGATTTAGAGTGGTCTGACGCGAGATGAAGCTTGGTTGTTTGCCTTTTCTTGAGCTTTTTCAGAGAAAGAAAATTACTGGCGTCGTGGGTTGTGCAGATCCACCACTGCTGTACGTACCAAAAACTACTCCCCTTTTTGCTGGTTCTGCTGTCCTTTTTATAACCATTTGCAGCCCCTCCTTTTTGAATACTTAATTAATTTCCAGCCCATTTCTTCTTTTCTACTCTGTCTTTCACTTTCTTTTCAGCTAGTGCAGCCCCTCTTTTCTTCAAATGATTAATCTCCAGCTCATCTTCTCTTCCTCTATTCTCTTAGATTTCTGCAACATTTTGAGCTTGAAAGTGTCAGCAATGATTAATAGTTTTATTTCCGTTGGTTTAGGTGGTAAATATGAATATTGAAGGCGTGGGTCAAACAATTTTAAAATTAAGTTTTTGGTCACATGGTTTTTATTTTTATTTAATCTGTAATGAGTGATGGGTTTTCTTTATTTGAATAACTTACCTTTATCTTTTTTCTTATTCTTTTGTTTTACCATTTTACAGGAAGGGTAAAATTTCAAATCTCCGCTCTACACAACGCCTCCACCTTCAAGCCACCACGCTACCCTCTCCACCAATGGAAACCACGATCGAACTCATCTACTCCGAATCCCTTCTACCTCAGACAAACCCACCACCAACCGAGTCTACCATAGCCGCCACCTCCTTTGATCTGTCCCCGCCGCCATTACTTCGCCGTCCGCCTTGCTCCGCCAGCGTCAGCAGTCCGCTCGTTCACCGCAGATCTGTGTTTCAAGTTTTCCCTTATCCTTCTATTTCGTCCAAACCTCACGAGCCACCATGAATCACCGCTAGTCAGAACCACCAAGTAAGTATTCTTACCTCAGCCCCTTCGATTCAAGACCCACCTATCTTCAATTGTTTCATTCTGCACAATCTCTGCTTCCCCTTCATTTTCTACCTCTGACTCCATCCACCAACCAACCAACCCACA
>CATIWJ010450142.1:0-12017 GCA_949640765.1 Croton laevigatus | reverse complement strand
TTAATAGGGTGTTTTCATTTAATTTGTATTCTCATTTTTATTTACTGTGCATGCATACCATTTATTCATATTCACTTTTTATTGAATTATAGTTAGCATATATTTAATTTGAATTTTTTTAAGTTTTGATTTGTATTTGATTATATATATCTTTTCTAAGTGTTACTCAAATTGAATAGGATGCATATAATTACTATGATTTGGTTTGTTGTATCTATAGTTAAATTCATATTTTAGATATGACTGTCGATCAAAATTTTTGTTAAGACTGAAAATAATATGATAGTTAGGTTTGTTTTTTATTTTAAAAAAAAATAGAGAGATTTTATTTCTGGATAGATTTTAAGAAGCATATATGAAAATTCAAGGCTACATTTATATGTAAAAAGATGAAATAATAATCCAGAAAATGGATCATAAATGTGATGAAAATATTATGAGTTGATCCTTGATAGTGACCTTATGATTGGTTTATCTAATATGTTTCGAAGGTTTTTTCTTTTTATCTTTGGTGTGGTAATAATTATAAAGTACGTTTAAATATTAAGTTGATTACCTATTTGGCTACTTTAATTTATTTTCCAATTGTTTTTAATTGAGAATTATTATATGGTTATATTTTTTAGAAAATTTTGTGAATTTATTTAGTAAATTTTCAATTCTTTGTTATATATTATGTAGTTTAAGTTTTCTACTTCAATTTTATTAAAATAGCTTCTCCTTATATTATATTAATATCATTTTAAGCCTTGTAATTAATATATAAAAAAAAAAAAAAGATTAACAATGCAAAATATTTTGCCTTGTAGCTATAACTCTGGAATTTTAATAAAATTATTATTCAAAATGTGAAAGATAAGTATTTGACTTTATTCTCATTTTGTGAAAATAAGATAATATTTTTGAGTTTTTTTTTTTTTCTGTATTTGTGGGAATTCATTTAAAACAATTATTAAGGAAATTTTATTTAAACGATGTGTTTAACAATATGGTAAAAAAAAGTTCATTTATTATGTGTCAAACAATTATTAAGCGTAACATTTATTTTTGGATATTTGGGTTTTTTTTAATTAATTTATTTTTGGATAGTTGCGTCTTAAAAAATTTCAGTATTTATTGTTGAATTTTAACATTTTGTAGATTTATTATTTATTATGATGGTTTTTGCTCACATTTGTTTGGATTTTGATATATGGAAATTTATAATAATTAAAAATATATAAAGTGTATAATTTATTGTTCAATGAGTTTTGTAATGGGATATGTTAAAAATTTAGCTATTGGTTATGAGTTTAAAATGAATGGTCATGGTACCCGATACTCCTTTCATATCCGTTTAAGTATAAAAGATATTTATATTGAGAACTTTTTTTTTTTTTTTTCCCTTGAAATCCACTAAGTCTTTGAACACCAAACCATATATATGGACTAATTCGGATTTGAACATTGTCGTATTGCAGAGGTCCAGAACTTATTATGTGGGTGATTCTTTCAATCCAATTTTTTCCACTCACAACGGCATGATTCGAACCCTTAACCTTATTTAAGACGTCTAGCGCCTAATGATACAAGACCAACTGGTCGTTAGTTTTATATTAAAAATTTTGAGTAGTCATTAGTTTTATTTTCTCATTAAACACTTTATATAATATAATGTTATTTGAATATTATTATGTAATTTTAAAATTTTGTATAAAATAATTTTAGATTATTTACGATTAATTTCTATTTATTATTTATTTTAATAATTATTGTTAAATTAAATGAAACTTCTTAGTTAAAAATAAATGGGTTTGAAGCAAGACATACAGTGAATTTTTATATTTCTTAATGAAGTTAGTATGTGACAGATAATTAATTTAATTTTTTCATACGGATTAAAATTAGGTTGTTTTTTTTTTTTTCTCGCAAATATCTGATTCGCACATTTCTACACAATCGTATTCAAATAGTTCCACATGATTATTCAAATATTCTAGAGTTTAAACAAAAACTTAAATATACTTTTCACTAAACAAACAAAATTATGGTAATTAATACCCTGTAAACTCTTGTAAAAAACAATACCTTTTTTTAAGCTCCAAAAACCTATTACCCAAAAGGGTCCATATCAATCAAAACGTGAAAGCCCATGGATTTTGTTTTGCCGTCTTTCCGACCTAATGTTAGGGAAACGGCACCGTACCACCATCTTCCATTTTGCAACTTAACGAACTCAAAATCCCCTTTGGCATAAAAAAAAAAACTCAAAATCCCCTTTTCCATTTTCAATTTCTCCCAATGCTCAGCACTGCAGCAGAGTAACGGAGATGATTCCAACCTGCAGCAGCTTAAAACGCCTCTTTAATTTTCCAAATCGGTTTTGGTTTCAACAGCAGATGGGTATTTTTTCTTACTTCACTTATAGTACTTCTTATATCAGCAACAATCCATCTGCGAGAGGTAAACCTAAATTTGGTTCATTTGATGATGTTGGTGATGCTCTTGCTTCTTTTGATTTGATGCTTCACAGTAATCCCTTGCCTTCGACTAGGGATTTTACTCGATTACTGTCTGATCTTGTTAGGATGAAACAATATGCGACTGTCATTTCTTTATCTAGACAGATGGAATTGTTTGGAGTTCCACAAAATATTTTTTCTATTAGTGTTTTGATCAATAGCTTTTGCCGATTAAACTGTGTGGTATTTGGCTATTCACTTGTTGGAAAAATCATCAAACTTGGTTTTCAGCCTGACATTATAACTCTCACGATTTTGATTGACGGGCTTTGTAAGGAGGATAAATTTGTTCAAGCTGTGGAGTTATTTGATGATATTGTTGCAAAAGGGTATGAACCTAATACTTTAACCTATAGTGTTATTGTGGACGGTCTGTGTAAAATAGGAAAGACTAATATTGCTTTTGGCATTTTGGAAAGAATGATTGAGAAGGGCTGCGATCCTGATATTGTGACGTATAACGCTATCATTGACAGCCTTTGCAAGGATAAATTTGTTAAAGAAGCATTAGTTCTTTTTGTGGATTTAAAGAGTAAAGGTCTGTGGCCTAATGTTGTGACTTACAACTCTTTGATTCGTGGTCTCTGTAAGTCAAGCCGACACAAGGAAGGTTTTCTGTTGTTTGGCAAAATGTTGAGAGCCAATGTGGCACCTGATATAATTACGTTACAGTATGTTGGTCGATGCACTATGCAAGGAAGGGAATGTTTTGAAGGCTCACAAAATAGTGAAATGGATGATTCAAGGTGGTATAAGGCCCAATGTTTTCACTTACAGTTCATTGATGGACGGGTATTGTCTTTGCAACCAAGTGGATAAAGCTAGTCAAATTTTCGACATGATGATAAGCAACGGTTGTGCACCTAATGTTGTTACGTACAGCATCTTGATTAATTGTTACTGTAGGAGCAAAAAGATAGATCAGGCGATGCGGCTTCTTGACGACATGCTACACAAAGGCTTGGTTCCTAACAATGTCGCTTATAGTACTATTATGCATGGATTGTGTTATGCAAAGAGCCCTTGGAATGCTCTTAAATTTTTCAAGGATTTGTGTGCTAATGGCTATTCTCCAGATACAATAACTTACTCCATTTTGATAGATGGCTTTTGTAAACTTAAGTGTCTAAATGAGGTGGTGTCTTTACTTCATGAAATGGAAAAGAACTTCTTAAAGCCTAATCTTATTATCTATAGTTCCATAATTGATGGGATGTTCAATGTTGGGAAATTTGACGATGCAAAGAAATTGTTTTCTAGAATTTCATCAGAAGGGTTGTTACCTAATGTTTTCACGTACAGTATAATGATCAAAGGACTTTGTAAAGAAGGATTACTCGACGAAGCACTGAAGGTATTCCGGGAAATGGATGAGAATGGTTGCTTGCCTGATAATTGCTGTTACAATGTGATTATCCAAGGATGTCTCCGAACAAATGATACGCAGATGGCTGATAAACTAATTGATGAAATGGTAGGCAAGGGATTTTCTGCAGATGCTGCCACATTTGAGTTGGTAATGAATTTAGTTTCAGAAAAGAAGGATGATCCACTTGTGAAAAAGCTACTAAGGTCCTGTAGAAGTTCTCAAAGGTGAATAGTGTTGAAGTGAGACTTTAAGACACAAAATTTGTTGTAGAGTCCTATGAAGTTCTGTTGAATTTACAGAATTTCTGTTCTGTAACAATGGAAATGACATTTATTGCTTCTATTCAACTTCTAGTTGTAGCTGAATTGAATGATTTAAATTTTGTATTTGTTTTTAAGAATCATCAGCTAGGTGTTCTGCAAATATGTCATCCTTCCTGTAAATTCAAGATTTTCAATTGCAATTTCGCAAGATGTGTTTGTGTTTGGTCTTCTAGTCCTCTTGTGGTCAGGATTGATTTTTATACAGGGAATCGTTATTGGATTTTTTTGCAGCACGTCTTTGCTCCTGTTAGGCAATTTAATCTTAACTTTGAGTCTTTTACAGATTAGCCTTTGCAAGTCATCTGCTATGGCTGATAAACTGTTTCTAAGACTATAGCTTATTGTGATGAATACTCGAGTGTCTGTGACACATGAAGTTTGAGCTTGAAACAGTTCAAATCGATTGTCCAGACATTGCCTTATCCGTACAAAATTTTGACCGATTCAGTGATCAGGGATGTGGATGCTGCTGTTAATTAGTAGAGGAACCAACTTGTTATTGCTCTCATTGCTAGACACTCGAACTCTCTGTTGGAAAATAAAGCAGATTAAGCACAAAGGTGCATTTTCAAAATTAATTTAAAAAAAAAAAAAACCATGATAGAGAATCAAATGTTAAAAAACTAATCTACCCTTATGGTAAATTGTTGTTGACAACAAGAATTTAATTGTGTGGTGTATTTTTTGGAAGAAATTGATAAATTAAATTATTTAACATTCTTAATTTTTGCGAGAAACAGTTGCGACTATATAAATAATTAAATTTATTTTAGTATGTGGATATAAGACCAAAATTAAAGTTGAAAAAAATTATAAAAATAATGACTCGTGGAATGTAAAAAATATTTTGAAAGACTTAGCTACCCTAATTTATTTTTAGAAGAAAAATTAAGGAAAAATCCTAAAGAATGACTCAAATTAACCTACATCGGAGACTAGGTTTTGAGATGTAGGGTAAAAATAATTGAGAAAAATAATATTTTAAATAGAAAACTATGCCAAATTATTATGAGAAAATTAAATAATGTATGAACACAATTAATGGCAAACAAACACAAAATAAACATAACTAAACTCAAAAGAAAAAATTATCAAGTGAGAAAAATTAATTAGATCTCATATCTAAATTTGGCTCAATGTCATTCAATGCTAATTAGGCTCATGATCAATTTGGCTATTGTTACTGCACTAAGACACTCAACGAAAATAACATAAAAAGGGAAAAACAGATTGATAAATAGAAAATAAAAATGCTGTAAACAATAAAAGGCATGCTAAAATTGATGATAAGTTAATTATAAACAAAGAAGAAACTAATTTTAAACCTAGTAAAAACCCTAATATGAATTTTATATTAATAAAAGAAAACATCAAGGTTTTTAGGGTTTATTGAGCCAGCTAAAACTGTGTCTTGAACTGTGGTTAGGGGACCCTATTTATAGGGATGCAAGTAGGGTCTATTCGGGAGTGTAGGAATCAGTTTTTAAGTCAAACAGAGATTAGGTTAGAAATATTTCGGAATAGAACACTCTAGAATACTCGAAAATAGGAGAAAAAGACTGTAGAAATTCGGATTGCACAGGTGGTGCCACATGTCACCCTAGGATTAGGCCACATGATGGTAACAGATTGGGCCATGTGGCAAGTGGTTGCTGGGATGACGACACGTGTCAACTAGGAGTGGTACACATTGCGAATGGCAAGTGAGGTGGCAATGACATAGCGCCTGAATGGGCAGTTGACTTTGACCTTTGGTTCACTTATGTTTGGTTCAATCTGATTAGGTCCGATTTGAGGTAATTTACGTTGGTTTTCTGTCTGATGATTGATCAATTTGACTTTGAAAAGCTCACAATTTGAGGAAGAATACAATTCAGACTGAAATCGACATATAGGGTTAAGGAGTCGTGACGTAAAGAGGCTAGAACGATGTCTGATTCAAGCCTGTAGACTTAGAAAACTGCTTGAATTGAATTGGATCTTGAAAGGAATTGGGCCTTGCCTTTGGCCCAATTTGAGGGTATCCAATTTTGGTATTCACATGCTCCTATCCACAATATTATATTTTCTTAATTCTTTATGAAAGCCCTACGATGGGAATAGAATCTCACTCCCTTCATCACCAATGGAATGGATTAGATCCCTTTTTGCAATTATTTTCATAAAATTTTGTTTATGATTTCTTTTGATCTACTGAGCAAGAAGAAAAGAGAGACGATAATGACTTGCAAAGGTAGTGAAGCCACCGGGAATGCCGACAATAACAACCTTTATACCAGCGGTGAGAGAGTAGATAAACAATTGCTGAAGCTGATTGAGCAAAAGTCCTGTCAGCTTGAAGAGGATTGCTTCTTACCCATAGCCAACATAAGGAGGATTACAAAAAAGTTATTGCCAGCAAACACTAAAATCTCCAAAGATGCCAAAAAGATTTTATAGGAATGCGTCTCTGAGTTCATTACCTTCATCACAGTAGAAACATCGGATAAGTGCGAAAGAGAAAAAAGAAAGATGATCAATGGTTATGATCTTCTTTGGGCTATGCCTACTGTAGGTTTTGAAGAGTACGTGCAGCTTATCAAAGTTTATGGTAGTTGATCGCATATGAGGCGGAAAGGAAGAGAAATTTTGTGTCCGGCAACAGTATAGATGAAAAAGTATGAGAACTTAGAAGTTAAGTTGGAGGGTTGGTAACCCAAGGGTGGTGACCTGGTGGTGATGTAATGTCACCAAAGATCAGAAGTTCCAGGTTCAAACCCTTTTAAAAACTGAACCCAAAAAAAAAAAAAGTTGAAGGGTTGGTAATTTCCTTTAAATAATATACTCGACCATTAGTTGAACTGACCCCACTTGCCCAAAATTTGCACATCAGCTGCTAATCTGACGTGGATAGCGCCACATGGCATCTAACCAGACATGTACTTTAGGCACTTCTTTGATTCATTTTTAAGAGTTTGAGCACCCAGTCAACTGTTTTTGAAGTTTGGGCACCAAGACAGAAAAGCAGCAAAAGTTTGGCACCAAAAATAACATTAACACAAAATAATAAAATTACTTTTCTCAAAAAAATGAATAAATAAGAAAATACATAATTTCGGGGTTTTTTTTAAAAAAAAATTGCTACAAATATTTCCCAGAAACAATACAAGTCAAACACTTTTGTTTTCGACCAATGATAATACAAGTCAAACTCAAAGCCCATACCTTCTGTTTTGTCCTCTTCCTTAAAGATATATGAGTAATCTGCTGCAACCCCTTTCACAAAATCATCTTTCAAATCTTAATCTGCTGCAACCCCTTTGGCAAAATCAAAATCCCTTTTTCCAATTTCAATTTTCTTTCCAATGCTCTCTTAGATCCGTTAGACGGAAAATAAATAATTAAATAACTAAACAATCATTTAATTAAACAATTGAATAGAAATTGTATAAGGGAAAATAAATTACAGAAAATAAAATTACAATATAAACTGTAATTAAACTAATAATAAAGATAATAGAGAAATATAAACCTTAACCGGAATATTGAAGTAGGAGAATAACCGAGGCCTGTACGAACAATCTCCTTAAAATGATTAATGCTTATGTAGGCAGTTGTCTTCCAAGATATAACGGTTACATAAACGAACCGAACTGACGCAAAATCTTATCACCGAAACCTAATCTAGTAGCCTGCAGCAACGTAAAAAAAAAAAAAGGAAGGAAAACAATATTTTCGGAAGCTTTGTTGGAAAACAGAATGTAATTTCTTGCTAGTGTACAAAATAGAACGAAAGAATGGTCTATTTATATAGGCAGCTGCAGGACAAGAAATTAATGGAGTTTATGGCTGTGATTAAACAGTGAATTAAAAGAATTAAAACTGACCCAGTTTTAATACTCATTAACCAAGTTTTAAATGCCAATGTATGGTATTTAAAACCAATGCTTAAATGCCAACGTATGGTATTTAATGCCAACATATGGTTTTAAAATTGTTTGAGACAAACAATTTTAATGGAACAAGAATTGTTTTTGGGCGCAAAAAAGAAATTTAATGGATAGAATTAAAAAGAAAAATGGATAGGACTGTAGTAGTCCATTTTGCTTGGATTTGTGTCCTTCTCCATCTATTGTCAAATAATTCTTTGTCCCTAACTCATTTTGAGTTTCAATTTCTTATTCACCATTTTGAGTATGATATATTGTTGGAAATCTCTTATTGCGTAGAATACAATGACACATTTCATGTAATTCAAATCGCAATTTTCCTGTTAGATTATTACACTCAAAGTTAACAATTAATCACTTATTAATACCATATGTCCAACATGCTCAGCTTGAGACGCCTCAGTAATTTTCGGGTTCGGTTTTGGATTCAACGGCATGTGGGTATTTTTTCTTATAGTAGTTCTTCTAGCAGCAGCAGTATACCTGTAAGAGGTAAACCTAAATTTGGTACCTTCTATAATGTTGGTGATGCCCTTGCTTCTTTTGATTTGATGCTTAGTAGTAATCCCTTGCCTTCGTTTAGGGATTTTACTAGATTACGATCTGATCTTGTTGGGATGAAACAATATGAGACTGTCATTTCTTTATCTAGACAGATGGAATTGTTTAGGGTTTTGCATGATACTTTCTCGATTAGTGTTTTGATCAATTGCTTTTGCCGACTAAATTGTTTGCGATTTGGCTATTCACTTATTGCCAAACTCATCAAACTTGGTTTTGAGCCTAATATTATAATTCTTACGACTTTGATTGATGGGCTTTGTAAAGAGGGTAAATTTGTTCAAGCTGTGGAGTTATTTGATGATATTGTTGCAAAAGGTTTTCAACCTAATACTTATACATATACTGTGATCGTGGACGGTCTTTGTAAAATAGGGAAAACCAATGCAACATTTGTTATTCTAAAAAGAATAATTCAGGAAGGTTGTGAACCTAATATTGTGACACATAGTGCTATCATTGATAGCCTTTGCAAGGACAGATTTATCACAGATACATTAGCTGTTTTTATGGATTTGAAGAGTAAAGGTATGTTGCCTGCTGTTGTGACTTACTCATCTTTGATACGTGGTCTCTCCAAGTCAGGCTGGCAAAAGAAAGCTTTTTTTGCTTTTTGGTGAAATGTTGAAAGCTAATGTTGCACCAGATTTATTTACATTCAATAAATTGTTGATACACTTTGCAAAGAAGGAAATGTTTCAAAGGCTCATGGGATAGTAAAATGGATGATTCAAGGTGGGATAGAACTTGATGCTATTACTTACAATTCATTGATGAACGGCTATTGTTTGCACAACCAAGTGGATGAAGCTAAAAAGGTTTTTGACATGATGATAAGCAATGGTTCTATGCCTGATGTTGTCACCTACAACATCTGGATTCATTGTTACTGTAGGAAAAAGCAGATAGATCATGCAATGCGGCTTCTTGATGACATGCTACACAAAGATTTGGTTCCTGACCATGTCACTCATAATACTAATATGCATGGGTTGTGTTATGCAAAGAGCCCTCAGAATGCCCTTACTTTTTTCAAGGATTTGTGTGCTAAGGGTTATTCTCCAAATACAGTGACTTACTCCATTTTGATAGATGGCTTTTGTAAATGTTTGTGTCTGAATGAGGTAGTGTCCTTGCTTCATGAAATGGAAAAGAACTTACGAAAGCCTAGTCTGATTATTTATAGTACCCTGATTGGTGGGATGTTCAATGATGGAAAATTTGAAGATGCAAAGAAATTATTTTCTAGAATTTCCTTAGAAGGTTTGTTACCTGATGTTTACACATATAGTATAATGATTAAAGGACTTTGTAAAGAAGGATTACTCGACGAAGCATTGAAGTTATTCCGGGAAATGGAAGATTCCGGTTGTTTGCCAAATGATTGCTGTTACAATGTGATTATCCAAGGATGTCTCCGATCGCATGATATGCATATGGCAGATAAACTTATTGAAGAAATGGTTGGCAAGGGATTTTCTGCAGATGGTACCACCATGAATTTAGTTTTAGAAAAGAAGGATGATCCACTTGGAAAAAAGCTACTAAGCTCCTGTAGAAGTTCCCGAGGTGAAGAGTTGAAGTGAGATTTTATGGTAGAAAGTTTGTTGTATGCTCCTATGATGTTTTATCGTATACTGATTAATTTGTGTCAAAGATTGTATTTTTTCCAATATTCACAATGATTTCATATGTATTTGTCTTTATAAGGTTGGACTGTCAACTGTGTAAAAGGGCACCATTGCTTCTATTTAAGTTTCTATAGGAAGCTAAATTACAATGCAACTTTGTATGATTTGACTTTTGATTTTGCAAATTTAAATTTGGTGCGCCTTGTGAATCAGTATAAAACACATTTAATTTGCAAATGATTTATATGAAAGATTCAAATTGTCTCTCGAAGTTGAGCCAGGCATGATTTCAGGTACAGTTAAACTGTTTTTCGTATGTTTACCTGTTGGTAGGAACTTCTATTCTATATCCTTTGTCTCTAACAATGTCTCTGATAAGACGTTTCAATTTTTTTGATTCAGTGCATCCATCTTTCTCTGGGAATGTTCCAGGTTCTTTGAAGACTGGTGTTTTCATAATTTGTTGTGAGCTTCATGTGGATCAGTCACTGAAATATGCAATGCGCTGTGGGATTCTTTGATATTCGCAGTATATGATTCACAATGCTTTTGCTTCTTAGAAGTTGAAAGCAAGCGAAGACATGATCATATTTGTTAGAGCTTTAACAACAAACATCACATTGTTATGGCTTTCATTTCTCTGATTCTTGGAGCTTTCATCCTGATATGCTAAAGGTACCTACTTTCACATTTTATGTTGATATGATTTTCCATTCTATTTTCAGTTATTCCTATGCGTTCAACTCTCTGTCTCTTAATAAAAGATCGACATTCACCTCTGTTTTCTGTTCATGAATGGTGAAACGTTCACATTCTGTTCAACCCTCTACAGTTGGCTAAACTACAGAGCAATGCTGAATGCTTTGATTTTGCATTAATGTACATTTTTACCGTGTTCCAAACTATTTGCTTTGATGACTTCTTGAAATTGAAATTATTCCCAAAAACCGAGTCATTTATGATTTAGCACAAACTTACCATGTCTAATTGCTTTGTATGACTTCTTGCAATATCAGTACTGATGTTATTATCGCTTCTGTAGATTGACATGGTAGGCAAGGGATTTTCTGCAGATGCTAGCACATTTGAGTTGGTAATTAATTTAGTTTTGGAAAAGAAGGATGATCCACTTGTGAAAAAGCTACTAAGCTCCTGTAGAAGTTCTCAAGGTGAATAGTGTTGAAGTGAGATTTTAGGACAGAAAATTGGTTGTAGAGTCCTATGAATTTCTGATATAGTTTGATTTCTTTCCATGATTTCATCTGTATTTCTTTGTGTAAAGTTAGAACAATGAAGATCTGATTTTTGAATTTTTCTATTTATTTGAATTTACTTGAATTCAATTGTACTTTATTCCATGTTATTTTAATTACTAGCACTTAACATAGTTTTAAATATGTTGAGGTTATTCTTCATTTCATTTTTTCTTCCGTTTTCAAATGTATATGTAGTAGAGAGAAGATTTTCTTGAAAGAGAGAGAGAGAAGATAAATTCATGTGAAATTCTAGGGAGTAAGTTTTAAGTTGATTAATTTAATGCAATAAATAAATAATTACTTCTATATTTAAATTAAAGAATATTAATAGAAAATAATTCCTTTTCCTACATAAGTAATATATTACTTTATTTTTTTATAATATATATTTTTATTTTAAAAATAACATAATGAAAACATAAATATTAAATTATAAAAATTGGAGAT
>CATIWJ010450122.1:0-14520 GCA_949640765.1 Croton laevigatus | reverse complement strand
TACGAAAGTTTTTAGGAACCAAATTTAGAATATTAAGAATATCACTCCTTGTAAAAATAATGAAATTAATAAAAGTATAATCCTTCGTTAGTATCCGTAGTACCACCAAGTATGACATCCCCGATACTATTACTTAGGCGGTATATACCTATTTTATGATTAATTACCTTTCAATACAAATAAAAAAAATTATGAGAAAGAAAGTATTGAGTTTAATTATTATAAAGAAAGCATTGAGCCCAAATTTTTTTGGCCATTTTAGAATGAATGAATTATGATTAAAAAATATTTTTGAATAAATTTTTAATAAAATTCATTTTTAAATAAATTTAATGCATTGAAATAATTAATTTTAATTTTAAATTTAAATTTAAGTTTTCTCTTGATCTTTCAACTATAATAAAATAAATTTAAAAAATTTGTAAAATTTATTTGTTCCAAAGTAAGCCTTTAAAAAGTTAAAATTATAGTTTCTCAATTGGTTTTCTTTTCTTTTTGTTTTTTATAAGACCTTCTTATATTAGAAGAGTAGAAATCCAACAAATATTGAAGAATGATATGCCACACACATGAATTAGGGCCCGTTTTGGATTATTTGTTTGTATCAACGGATAGTTGATAGTTTCTGGCGAACGTCTAATAGTTGATTCGTGTTAGTATTTGGTAAAAATTCAGTAGCAATTGTGATTATAATGTGAAATTACCATTAAAGTTATAATTATAATTATATATTAAATGTTGATTTTTATTTTATTTTTAATATTTAATATATTAAGTAACTAAAATTTTAATTAAATTAAAATTATTATTTTTAAAAATTATTATTATTAATAATAAAAAAATATTATTATTTAATAATAATTTTAAAAATAATTTAATTTAGTATTATTTTAATAAAGTTAATATAGTTATAATATGAATCAGCTAAAATGAAAAAGTTACGAATAGTAGCTTATGAAAACAGTAAAAATTATTTGAAGCTTCCAATCGTTATTAGCTGCTAATTTTAGAATTTACTAAACTGGTTTTATAAGTTTTAAGTGGTCCAACCAGATGACTCTGGTTTTGTTCTATTCTTTGGGCCATTGCTTAAACCCGACCAGACAGGCTACCGGGTCGTGGTCTAACCAGCCTCAACAACACTTTTTTTATACATTTTTTATCGTGATAGAATGATCCAAACTTAAAACTCAACTTATTGACCTTTGTAAATTATCTAGTATAATAATGTTTATGGGTGACTATGGGTGAGAATTAGATAAAATTTATCTAACCGAATTGTCGTTTACTAATTATATCAAAATTTTTAAAATGTACCGAATTTATTTTATCGAACTATTATTTGCTAAAAATGTGGTTTATTTGTAAATTATCAATTTAAAAAAAAAAAAAAAAAACATATTACCAATTTATTGAAATTGGTATTCAGTTTTTAAGGATATTGATGACCTTGTGTCTTTTAATTTTTATAGAAAATCAGATAGAATCCGTAATTTTAGTTCGTGGGATTTTGTTCCCCTCAAAATGACCATTATTGATTGAAAGGTACTTTTTTTTTTCCCCTGTTTGATATATTTTTTTTTTTCCAAATCTTTAAGAGATGAAATTGGCAATGAGACGAAAATAACAGTAGCCAAGTAGATGATTTTCCTATTACGTATTGTTCTTTCTTGTTTAATGGAAATCTCACTTTTATCACTCATATGTATATGAGAAATTTTTGAAAAAATAGGAAGATGAAATACTAAACTTTTGATTATTCTATTTTTATAAACTTTTGACTA
Source organism: Croton laevigatus (assembly GCA_949640765.1). Taxonomy (NCBI): domain Eukaryota; kingdom Viridiplantae; phylum Streptophyta; class Magnoliopsida; order Malpighiales; family Euphorbiaceae; genus Croton; species Croton laevigatus. The sequence goes on along the minus strand of CATIWJ010450122.1, from coordinate 12,736 downwards.
TTCTATTTTTATGGTACCCAAATATTAGGATTTGGAAACAAATCAACATTTGAAGGAATCTATCCAAATCCTTTTACCCTTTAAAAAGCAAATCTATCCAATTCCTTTAATCCGTCCCCCATGTTAGAAAACTTTTAAAATAATAAAAAAAACCCAATTTTTAATATTAAAAATAATAAAATATGTATATCAAATTAGTCAAGAATTAAATACCTCTATTGAAAAATCACACATTTAATAAATTTTATAGTAGTATTTTAGAAATTTAAATTTATTTCGTAACATTCAAAACTGATATTTTTAATGTATATATCACAATCCACAAATCAGCAGTAAACTTGTAACATTCAGATTTTTTTATAATGTATATATCACAACCCACGAACCCCGAATATGGAGAGAGTTTGGCCTACCCAACCCCAACATTCAGTTCGATATGTGATATAAAATAACAGCAAATTATTCAAATTTGAGTAGCAATTAACAATTTGTGAAACAATTAGTTTTTCTATAAATTAAAAAAACCCAGGCCGCTACCGTTACCAAGTGAAAATGTTACAAGCACATATAGAACCCCTAAAAATGAAAATAAATAAATAAAAAAATGAAAAGAAAAAGACCCTTAATTAGGTATATACATTTCTCTGCAACAACATCAAGAAGAAAAAGAAAAAGACCAAATATTTCACATCTAAAGATGCTTCTTTTTCCACAAAACCAGGTGGATGATAAAGCAAATGTCTACCAAACGAAAAAGATAACCAACACTGTATAAATCCACATTTAGGTTCAACATTTACAAGTTCATACATCCATGAACAAACTGAACCAGGGATCGTAAATTACCTAAAAACATTTCCAATTTTCCAAATCTAATACTACCATTTTTTCCCCCTTCACAAAATTTCGATATAGTAATAAATATATATTTTTATAAAGTTTATACTATAGCTTGAACAGAAGCTTTCCCGGCTTGGTCCATTAATTCAAGAACCTCTGTTCTGCTTCTCACAATTCTATGAAAAATCTCTCTAATTTGCATCTGTAAAGGCACTAACCCTTCTTCCATTTTCCGGCAAATCTCTGACAGCTCCGCCACCTGTGCCGTCGCTTCCTTCATCTTCTCTGTTTCTCCCGGTAACTGAAACCCATCTGCAAAATCTACCAAACTCTGTCCTAATTTCTCCATCCTCTGCATCTCGTCAAGTAATCCAGCAGACCCTTTTCTTTCTTTTCTTTTCCATTCTTCTCCGATCTTTTCTTGAAGACCAATCATGCTTTGTGCCCAAACTAAATGTTTTGGTATTTGAAAATTTGTTAGTAACCCATTCCGTTCCTGACACGGTACGGCGGCGACTAATGCCCACATAACAAACACCATAACAGAGCTCATTATATACACCGGTAAAGCCAGTCCGGTCAGTTCACCGGTTCTCGGCGCTACTAGATTAGATGACATAGCTTGAATCTGTTTTGATGCCGACCAATTTTTTGATACAATCATTGAAAATGATCGGAAATTCTGTCTTTCCTTTGCACTTGTATTCCCTCTTCTTCCAAAAGACCAAGCTCTTTCCGTTCCTTTATAATAGCCGATTTCTTTATCGTCCGCCGTCATTGCGGTAAGCATTGAAATTAAAGCCTTTCTAGCTCGCTTCACTTGACCATCGCCGACTGGTTTCTGTTCAAAAGCAGAAACAGCAATTTCTGCAAATTTTAGACATTGCCGTACGGAATCAACTCCACTAGACACTGAATTACAAATATCAAGAGCTTTAACAGCTCGTTCGAGAAGCTCCGGAATCAACCGATCCAACGGCGGTTTACAGATTAACGATGGATCACGAGTCATAACAAGCACAGCTTTAAACTCAGCCTCAATACATAAAAACACATTCACCAATTTCCTTAACCAAGAAATCGACAGTAAAGGCTCACCGGAAACAGAAACATCGTCCGGCGGAGAAAGTAAATCAGCAAAACGATCGGCTACCCGGGTTTGAAATTGGTCGATTTCCTGTAACTCATGTTCATGATTGACGTCCATAGATATAACCTGGTTTCGCCGGAAAGTGATCCGGCCAAGAAACGAGGTCTGGTAATCTGTGGCACGCATTTTGGTTTTCGATTTCTTAGAAGAAAGGAATGATTAGAAATTGAAAAAGGGTATGACTGAAACAGACAGAAATAACGGAATTTCAGCAAGGAAGAAGAAAAAAGAAGGAGGAGGAGGAAAATGAATAGGTCAGAAAAGGAGTGGCCTAAAGTGTATATATATGAGCGAAAATGTGGCTTTAAGTTTAAGGTTGTGCTAGAGCCTAGAAGAAGAAGAAGAAGGGATCGTTTCTTTGCCTTCTTGAAGACGCTGACTCGGCAGGGTTCTTTTGTGAAATTCCGATTTTGTCTACCGTGTCTCCCTCTTATTACGATATTATTATTATCTTTCTATTTTTTTTTTTTTTTGGGGGAGAAATTATCCTTCTATTTTACTTAGTTTATTTGTGTGGACATGATAAAGAATTTAAATCGTAGAACTACAGAAACCGTTAGATTGATTCACAACTGGATTTTGAATTTAAGATTTGGATTTTTATTCTTAATCTCTGGGAAAAAAAACTAACCTATAACTGCTATATATATATATATATATATATTTTTTTTTTTTTCATAGTTATAAACTCACATATATGAATGTTGATAAAAAAGTTCGAATTCAGTCTATTAGAACTTGAGAGTAAAATTTTTACCATCTTTACTGGCTCCAACTCCAACTGCAATTATTTTTAAATAAAAAACATCCACTAATTGTATTTTTTTTAATTGCTCATTACAAATAATTATTAAAATTGAGATAAAATTCCATTCATATCCAATTTGATATTAAACTATTATCAAGTAGAAAGTGATGTGAAGGTGGTAAATGCATTAAACACATGGGTAATTCCTCTTATGGTAGAAGATATTATTTTGGAAATTTGTCATTTAAGTAGACAAGTCACACGTACACAATTGTAGTCTTTTTTTTTTTTTTTTTTTCCAAGAGGTTTAATTTTTCAGTTCATTTACTTGCTAGAAAAATTTTAATGATAATTTTTATTCTAATGTATATGCTGAATTAAGAACTTTTATAACGTCCTTTTAAGTTATATTAATAAGAACATAAATTTGGCAAATAAAAATATGATATTAAACTTGCATTTTTAACATGAATTTTGTTTTTAGGAAATTTTGTAACTTAATGAATTGGACTTGTACTTTATTGTCAATCTTTGAATTCAACAATTATATATTTTTCTAAAAAAGATTATATTCAAAAAAACAATTACTATATCTTTCCACGAGTCTAAATTCTAAATTCAAAATACATTGTGAAAGCAAACTTGCATTTTTGAATAAATTAGTGATAAGTCCCAAATATTTTCATGGCTCTAAGATGAAAAAGAATTAGCTTTAAAAATTCATTATGATATTTTTTTCTCTTTTCTAAATTATGCATAAATTTTTTCCCCAACGATTTACTTAGATTTGGATAAATTTTTTTCTTTATTCAAAACAAAACAATTTATTCCAAATGCACTAATTCAACTCATACATGATATTTAGTGTAATTTTCCCATTTTTCATAAAATAATATACTGCATCCATTTCTAATTTATTGAGATTTTAAGACTTTTTAGTGTTCCAAAATAAATGAAATTTTTGATAGTTTTGTTAAATTAAAACAATTATATTATTTGTCTTGTAATAAATGTAATTTATATACACATTTAATATTTGTTAGTGGAGGTAAGTTATTACATTTTTAAAGTAGAATAAAAAAAATTATATAAAAAAAATTAAATAATAAAAATTTCAATTAAAAAGGAAGTGAAGTAAAAGCCCTCTTTGGTATCATAGTACTAACCTTTTTAAAAAAAAAAATCAAATCAGTATTGTAACTTCCTTGCTTGAGTTTGTGTAAATACTATAGAAAGATGGGGCTAATTTTGGCATAGCAGGTTTTTGAGTTGCTGAGTCAGACCAGTATAGAGTTGGACGCGTATTTACAAGCCAGGTAGACAAGACGGGTCGAAAAATCAGAGCCAAAAGAAAAAAAAGATATGATTATTAACAAAATTAATAATTACAATTAACAAATTAATTAATAATAATAATAATTAAAAAGAAAAAGTAAAAAGCCTTCTTTGACCGAGTCATAGTCACTCTCATAAGCTACTCTCTGATTCCATACTACGCGCCCTCACGATCTTTTTTACTCCATTCCAATGCCGGCCGTCCACCTCATCTTCTTTACATAATTGATTCTTTGCTTCTGATCATATCTTGGTGGACCCTACTATGTCAAAGACTCTTGATTTGCAATTTTTTTCATCCATCCATATCCAATTATCCATTTAAAGAAAATAAAAAAGAAAAAGAAAAAGAAAATAAAAATTATAATGGGCCATGTTGACTTATGGTTACCCACTTAGATTGAAGGTAATTAGGCCCACCCATGTAGCTTCTAATTTAGGATTTTATGGGAGGATTTAATGTTTAATATTTTGAATGAAAATGATGCCACTTACAAGTTCATGCATGTATATATAATAATATATCTTTGGCTAATTCCAATAAAATGTACAAACAATAAACATAATTTGAAAACATAACACTTCTAATTATTCATTTATTTTTAAAAATAACATATTTACTAAATAGATGTATAAAATAATAATGTCTATAAATCATAATAATAATTCTTTGTTATTTTTCTCTTTTATTCCTTGCGAACACCTTGATTATCTGCTGACACTGATCCTAAACCTCCACCTCTTTTATGCATTGACACTATTTCTTACAGCGAAGATAAGGATAACGACAGATGAGCCACAGGTATTGATGATGCTGCCATCAATTAAATAAACATACTTAAGAAAAAAAATATATCAATTAAATCAAAGTTTATTTACGGGTGATTATGGTGTACATATAAGTAAATACTTGTATTTATGTAGAGCTTTGTCATTATTTATATGGAGAGGGATTAAGATAAGTACCGATATAATTTTCAATGCATTTAGATTTATAATTTATTGCGGTACCATTTTTTTTTTTAAGTAAACAAATAATTTTTCAATAATAAATACGCACAATAATTTTTTTATTATACGCTTAGGTGGAATTTAAACTCATGAGCAATATATCACAATACAATGCACTAATCACTAAATTAAGCTCTCAAGTCCAAACACACAATAAATAAATAAATGTATATAAATACATAATTGAATATTCTATTCTACGTAAATATATGTGTAGATTTTCTTTATATAGTATGTTAATAATTGGAACTTTATAACTTATCCATTAAAAAAATGTAACAATAATGGTAGTCTATATATTAATAAATTATTTTCACCACAAATATATATATATATATATATATATATATTTTTTTTTTTTTTTTTTTTTTTTTGTACTACTAATTTTTTTTGTTTCCTTAAACGCCCTTATATTTGGGATTGTATTCTTTTATTATTCAAAATAGAGAATCCCACGATTTTCTTCAAAACTTTGAAACATATAGTCATATATTGTCAATTGAATAAGAAACTGTATAAATTTAATTTGAATTGGTCACTAATTTCATGATTGATTAAATAATAGTTTAATCTAGAAGTTTATTATTTGATAGGAGTGAAAATCCACACTAATACAATGCATTTGTTGCATAAAGTGTCATCAAGAAAATAAATTCTTTGATCAACGGAGGCGTCCAAAATTAAATTATCTTAAATTACACTATATAATATATTTATAAATGGGTTTGAATTGACTATATACAAAAATATAATAAAGTAAATTACCAAAATCAAAGGGGCCAAAAAAAAAAAAGTCAGCAACTTTCTTACAATGATTATCAAACTTTGATGTTAGCCTGAAACAGAGCTCCCACTTGGCAACTAACTAGTAACTACCTCCATATAATTGAAGAGATGGATTCGGCCTATTAGCTTTAACTTTTTGAGAAATAGCATCAAATATTTAAAAAACAATTTTTTTTTTTTGAAAAAATATGTGTATGTAAAAGGAGGGGTACACGACAAAAAATAAATAAACAAATAAAAAATCTAAATATCTATATAAATTCTTCATCTTATATTTTCTAAATGAAAGATTATAAACACAGTAGTGAACATAGAAATTTATTTAAGAGTAGACAAATATATAATATATGAGAAAATTACAAGATATATAAAATATCTGTTAGTTATTTTATTGTGTGTTTTATATACATCAATAATATCTATAATTGAATAATTTTTAATTTTAAAGAGTAAAAAGTATTATTCTTGTATTAAAATTTTAATTTTTTTTTTTATATTAACTTCAAACATTCATTAGAATTTTATTAAAAAATAAATTAAGATAATAATAAAAAAATAAAGAAGCGGAGAAAATAAAAAGAAATATATAAATAAAAATGAAATTAAGAAAAAGTACTTTGATTTAAAATTTTATATTATGATTTAATTAAAAAAATTGAGTTAGTTAGAATAGAAATAAAATAAATTATCTAAAATTTATTTTTTCAAACATTTCTAAATTACATTAAAATAATAATTTTTAATAACATATTAAAATAGTAAATATTAAAAAATTAAATATATAATAAAAATGGGTTTAAAAAATATATATAATAAAAATATTATAGTCTTATTAGATTATATTAATAGAAAAAATAAACAAGATATTAAGTAAAAATTAAGAATATAAAAGTTAATATAGTATAATATTAAATATAATGAAAATGGAGTTAATATATATATATATAATCATAATCTTGTTAGATTATATATTAATAGAATAAATAAACAAGATGCTAAATAAAAATTAACAACATAGAAGAAACAAACAGCATATAAAATAAAAGTAAAAAATTCATTGATCAAGATATTTTGGATAATTGGACCTGGTGTGTAAAAAAAATATTTCCACTATTACAACACTGAAAAATTTATATTTAACATACCATTTTAATAATGTTATTTTATTCAGTATGGACGGATGTCTACTATTAACTCATAATAAATTCGGCCTTACATGAACATCTCTATTTTTAATTAGTTAATCATGTATCTCTCTTTTATTGTTGTGTTAATTTTGTTAATATTTAATTCAACATAATAACTTGCTAAATTACATAGAAATGAAACGGTAGTTTTTCCCCTCCCTATCTTTGAATTCAATACTAGCTATTTTATTCGAGTAAAACTCAATGTTAAAGTGTAAAATCAATTTAAATTCAAAATTCTCATCGTCGTCGCATGAGAAAATTAATAATCAAACAACATCGAGTATATATGGATATAAGTGCCAATCAGGATATCATGTTGGTCATCCTATTTACCACGAAAGTTATAGGATATGGAGTTATCGAGTTCAATTTTTGCCAACCATACTACTAGTACCTATTTGATATAAATGAGAGAGCTACTCCTACTGTATAATCTATAATGTTATCTGGTCTATTAGTAGTCTCTTTTATATATATATAAGTCACAGTTTATTAGTATGGAAATGATGAAACCTAACATGAGGAATGAGGATAAAGGAACCATGATTCTTGATCACATGTAGAGCTCCAGACTTATAAAAATTCTAGTTGCGAACAAGATTAGCCACTTATTAGATCTTACTCATAACCACAGCCCAACTCTATGCACAAAATCAAACCACAGGGCTCCACAAGATTCCCATGCATCCCACCAAACGATATATATATATATATATATATATATATATATGAAAGATCTAATCTCATGGCTCAAAAAACATACTACTATTAGCGTAAATTAAGGCAAGACAATAGACAAAAGAATAGTAGAAAAATAAGTAGCGAGTGATTGAGACCGCCGAAAAAGTAATAATAAAAGATAAAAAAGAAGAAGATATTTTTGTGGACATGCTCAATTATTTGTCTGTTCTATTTCTGAAAATTAAAAAAAAAATTTCATATTGACAATATAACCGACCATTTGCATTTGGAGAGGTAAAGTTTTGGAATTTATTTTTAAAACCCACTTTTATAAGTGGAGGAAAAAAAAAAAGACAGATCTTTGATATCTTCAATCTTTTTATCTTTTCAGTATTATTTTTATAGTTTATTTCCGTTTTTATCGTTAATTACAGTTAAAGTTGGTCGTTTTAATCCTATGTTTGTGTGAGAATTGGAAGACCCACTTAACAATAGTAGATGGATGTAATTAATCTAGCTAACTGAAAACTACTTTTTTCTTGGAACTATATATTGCAGAAAAATAAAATAAAAATTGAAATTCTGCAATATTAATACTATGGTCGGTTTTCCACATGGCTGGTTTTAACTACCTTTCTTGACATTCCACATTTCAGATTGAATATTTATTTATAAAAATTTAATTTTAAAAAAATATTTTTTCTTTATTGATCCATCATATATAGTCAATACTTAGGGGCCGTTTGGTTGGGGTAGTAAAGAAAGGGAAAGGGTTTCATTCCCTTAGTGAGTGTTTGGTTACCAATATTTTGATTCCCTTTCCCCATTTTTATTTTTTGGTTTCCCCAAAATTCTTCTAACCTGTTTCCTTTCAACCTACCCCGGTTTACTTTTCTCATTCCCTCATCTTTCTTCCTCTCCTTACGCAGAAAGAAAAAAGGGGCCGTTCCGCTCCATTCACCTTCGCTGCGTCAGTCTCCGCTGGTCGTCGCCATCATCAGGTAAGCAATATGTTATTTTCGTCTTTCTTTTGTTCTGTGAGGAAGGGAAGCTCTGCTGAGAGCGAATTCAATCAAATCCTCGTCAAAATCCTCAAATCCCCAAAATTGTGCTTTAGTTGCATATAAAGTAGTATTTCCACAACAATGCTCTTGGTTTTGCACAGATTAATTGTTAAATTCTCAGTGTTCTTTCGTTGTCTTAGCGGGAATGTGATTAAACTTAGCTCTCTTACAGAATCTAGTATAGTCACTTGAAATTGGAATAGGCCTTCTTGTTTCTCTGTCTTTGGTATTTTATGATCTTCTCTTATTTTGTCTCGGGCTATGCTTCCAGTTTTTATTATTTCATAGTTAATTCTTCCCCTATTTTATCATGTCGATTAGTGGCAATTGTAGTCCAAAATTTTTTTATAAGCATTTGTGTTTGCAACTGTCAGGAATAGAGAAACTCCCTGACAGTAAGGCACTTTGAGGATATCATTCTCAATCATTCACATTCTTTAATAGCTCTTTCTGAAATTAAATCTAATCATGGGTATGTTTATAGGAGGTTAAGGACCTCTACTTTTAGAAATTTTTTTGTGGTTTCTGCTTCGCATAAAGCGAGTGGTCTTGTTGTTGCTGGTCCTAATTTTATGACTATTTATGTTAAGATTACAATGATCTACAAAGAATTATCATCTATATCTGTGAATAAAAATTTCTGAAAATACTCTTTATGATGGTTTACAAATACACTTCATTGTGAATGAAATAGATATGTTTTTACTTAGGTAATTTAAGTAAGCAGAGCAAATTAAACAGTTGAGTGTGCAACTGTGCATTCTGAAAGCATAAGGGTAAAAAAAAAAATGTGTTCAGGATGAAATGTAACTGACATAGTTTTTGTTTTGTAACTATTCAAATGAAACTAGAAAGCATTTCTCTGCTTCGAATTAACAAGGGAATGTTTGTACCATCCGTTGAAATGGATAGAGTTTTGGGATGGTGGGTGGAAGTTAAAGGCTTAATGTAGGTAGGCATGGTGTTTGGTAGTGGGTTGTGTTCTTTGTCTTATGTTATGCAGTGCAATTGGATATTTGAATAGTGGATGTTGCTTGATAGGAACCTACTTAGCTTTGCTTTGTGATTAAATTACACAGTAAGATTTTTCTAATATATGCTTGTCTTTTAATGATGAATAGAAAACCATAAAATGAATAGAATTTTTCAATTTTTTTTTAAATGGTAGATTTAAGAGAAGATGAACAATTTCTTTTAGATTATTCTTAGGCATGTACCATTTTGACAGAATATGTTTTGAACTTTTATTTGATCTTTTTACTGTAGGTTCAGCCTTCAAATATTGAATTCTTTTCTATTTACTGGATATATTATTTTAAGCAAGTGATATAGTGTTGTTGGTGTTCTTTTCTACAGAAATGGCTCGAAATGGTATTTCCTTGAGAAGGAGAAGAGATTGGAAAATTATTCGTTTTGTAGTTATCATGATTAATTGTGTTATATTGCTACATTTGATGTTGTAGTTAGTTAGAAAAAAACTACATAATTCTCAACATATCGAACTAGATAAAAGAACAAAAAGAAAGATGAGATTGAAAAACTTGAATAGAATGATTAGAGAAAGTGACAATTTGTGTAGGAACTATCTTCGTATAAATCGACGAACATTTGATATACTTCTTGAGATGGTTAGAGATATTGGTGGGTTGAATGAGACAAGAAATACGTGTTTGGAGGAGATTGTTGCAAGTTTCTTGTACACACTAGATCACCATAAAAAAATAGAATGATTAGTGTGTATTTTTATAAAAGTAGTGAAACAGTTAGTAGACAATTTCATGCTTGTTTACTAGCAATCTTGAAGTTACATGTTGTGCTTCTTAAGAAACCAATTCCCATTTCAGAGGATTGCGATGATGATAGATGGAAATATTTCAAGGTATGATAAACAAACTCTTATTCCACAAAAATAGTAGAATTATTAAATAAATCTAAAATGAATATTATTTCTTTTCTAGAATTGTTTAGGTGCACTTGATGGCACAATAATTAGTGTAAATGTACCATCTGAGGAACGATCCAAATACCGGACAAGAAAAGGAACCCTTGCAATGAATGTATTAGGAGTTTGCTCACCTGAGATGGAATTTATATATGTATTACCTGGTTGGGAGGGATCGTCACATGATGGTCGGGTTCTTCAAGATGCTATTTCTAGGCCTAATGGTTTAAAGGTTCCAAAAGGTAATTTGATTGATTAAGAAGTTTTATTAAGTCCAACTTGTATAATAAAATATTTTTTTTATTGTGTCAAGGTTCTTATTATCTATGTGATGGTGGATATACTAATGGAGAGGGATTCCTCGCACCATATAGAGGAAAAATTTATCATCTTAGAGAGTGGAGTAGTGGTCCACGTCAACCACAATCTGTGGAAGAGTGTTTCAATTTGAAGCATGCAAAAGCTAGAAATGTGATTGAACGATGGCATATTTGTCTTTTTTTTTTTCAAAATCATAAAAAATCACGTTGTAAATACAAATTATCAACAATGTGTATCATGTCAATTTTTTTTTAAGAAAAAAAATACATGTTATTAATAATATAGGTGTTTTATGTCAAAAAAACTAAAAAAAAAAATTCTGATTCCCTTCTTCAAACAAAACAGTCACAAAAGGAAAATCATTCCGTTTTCGGAGCATATCAAACAGGGAAAGGAACTCTGATTCTTTGTTTCCTTTCTCCTTGTTTCCCTTTTCCAATTCCATTCCGTTTCCCCTACGCGAACCAAACGCCACCTAAGTAATTAAATCACTTAATGGTAATTTGGAACTACATTCCGCCTTGATCTTGAATTCAAATCAAATATTGATCTCAAATTGTTGGCTCAATAAACCTAAAACATCTTCTTTTTTCCTTATATTATTATTAAATTCGGATTCCCTTTACAAGGGGTTTAAAGTCAGTTTTCTCTTTAGTTTATCATGTGTTTACAATAAATTTGAATAAGCTTTTATATAGTTTACATCATGTTTATTTTTAGTTTATTTTGCTGTTTTGTGCTTTTTTCCGTTATTTTTGTTGAAGTTTTAGTGCATAAATTGTATTGAAGTTGAACATGAACCAACTTAGCATCCCATGGCATTGAGCCAAACTAGATATGAGATCTAAATCAATTTTTCTCACTTGATTATTATTCTTTTTTTTAATTGTCTTTGTGTTTATTTATGATTATTTGTTCATTAATTTTTTGCACACATTAATTATTTTTCTCCTAATAATTCAGCAATTCTTTTTTTTTTTTTTCTCATTTGGCAATTCTTTTTCTTCAAAATATTGTTTTCTTCATTATTTTTACTTCACATCTAAAAACCTAGTCTATGAATCCATTTTGCTTCAAAATTAGTGCTTTTTTTCAATAAAATCTATTTTTTCCATTAGATTAATCGGAGTCACTTTTTAAGTTTTCCTTCTAGAAAATAAATTAAGGGGCAACTTGTTCAAAATATTTTTTCGTATTCCACTAGTCTCAATACTTCTAGTTTTCTTTAAAATCAATTTTGGACTCGTATCTGCACTAGTTGTATCAGGCCTCACTTGTATTTTGAATGTGTATTTTTAAGAAAAAATTGAAATTTTATGGACTTATATAATTTCTTTATAATAGTTTTATTTCCAATTTAAATTTTTTCTTTTTCTTATCTGCTATCTATTTCTCTATTTATCATTGTTTATAAATTTGTTTTATATCTGTTTATAAATGGAAATTATATGGTGAACCAACTACTGAAGAAGAAATGAAGAGATGAAGAAAGAAGAAAGAAGAAAGAAGCGGTTGCTACAAGTTACGGACAAGGAAAATGAAAAGAGAAAATAATTTAGGTTTCATCAATATCAGGTCATATAAGGACCCAGCCCTAAAAGGCCCAAAACTTAATTATTCTTGGTTTAGACTATTAACCAGTTAGAATACAGATATGAGATTGTTGAC
>CATIWJ010450112.1:0-23914 GCA_949640765.1 Croton laevigatus | reverse complement strand
ATGAAGTCAGCACATGCAAAGTTAGGGTAGATAGAAGAAAAAAAAATACCCTTATTATTGTAATTTAAGTAGACAGTATATAAATTATGTAATGTGACACTTCTTAGTTCGGCTGCAAATGGTCGGGTAAGGGGTGTTACAGACACACTCATATATATATATATATATATATATATATATATATATATATATATATATATATGGATAAAATATGTAACAAAATTCCATGCTAAAATAGTATAAATTTTAAAAAATTATTAATCTTAAGATCTATTAATCCTAAACTGAAATGAAATAGCTACCTAATAACAGTACAATTTTGTTTAAAAGACTCGATACAATTTTTTTTTCTACTTCATAAAGTCTTCTCTTTTATTTTTCTCTATCATTAATTCTAATTTAATTAAAACAACCCATAATTAAAAATATAACTCATAATTAAAATCATTCCATCAAATCTACTCTATTTTTTTTATCATTAATTCTAATCTAATTAAAACAATCCATAATTAAAAATATAACCTATAATTAAAAGCACATATCCACAGGTGTGTGAAAATTTCTACTTCTAAATTCACAAATCATTAAAACTTTACATAGATTGTGAAAATATCTAAATCTTGATACCTAACGATAAAACAAAAAACTAGTAAATTATCTTAAAATTTATGTTAAAATAATAAGTTAATATAATTTGTTTTTCTTCATTATTAAAAATATAATCTATAATTAAAAAAGAAAATAAATTGAATATTATATGTGCATGGATGAAAAGAATAATATAAATTCTATTATAAAAAAAAATCAATTTAGTTGTAATACTAATCTTATTTATAGTTGCATGCTTAAATGCTTCTATAGTTAATAAATATAAAGTTATGCTTAATTGCTTTTAATAATTGTCAAAAAAAGTCCAAAAGTTTTGGGTGAATTATAGTGCCCACTCTTTACCATAATGCCTCTATAGAAATACCACAAGTTAATTAAACTAACTATCAATTATAGAATTCAAATTATAATTTATATTCGTAATTAATTATATTAATTTATTATTTTAACATTAATAATTAAAATAGTATTTTATTAGAATATGATTTGAATTTAATTAATTAATTATGAATAATTTAAATTATAAACGTATTCATAATTAATTATATTAATTTATTATTTTAATATTAATAAAATAATTAAAATAGTATCATTTATTAAAATATGATTGAAATTTAATTAATTAATTATAAATAATTATATAGCATACTTTTATTAAAATATAATTTAATTTAATTTATTAATATTTAAAATATTATTTTTTATTAGCATATGAATTTATTTTAATTAATTAATTATTATAAATAATTTTATAAAAACAATTTTATTCTCGATAATATAGATTTTATATAGATATTTTGGAGATATGAATATTTTCTTTTCATGCTTTTATATATACTATATAGATAGATATATAGATTATTATTAGGAAAGATTATAAAATTGTCCCTAAATTTTATCAAAATAAACTATTATGACCTTCTAGTTTAAAAATGGACTTTTTTATTTTTATATTTTGATTCTATTATATTAATTCATCATTCTATTAAAATAACACACTATAATTTTTTCATTGATTCTGACTAATTATCTAATTAATCTTATTAGAATAATGGATTATTATTTAGTATAGAAGTATTTGTATTTTTTTTCTCATAAATTTCAAATTTTATTTTTAGCACCTTTTTAGTCAAAATAATACAAAACGATTTTGTCAATAAATTTAGGACTTTCAAAGAAAAAAAAACTACAATCCTTCTAAAAATTTGATAATCCATAGGTTTAGTACGATAAATTACATAATTAGCCAGATAATTGATGAAAAATATGAAAGCATTATTTTAATAGAAGGATAAATTAGTCTAATAAAATTAAAATATGAGTACAAAACAATCAAGTTTTTAAAATTAGAGGAACAAAACAATATGACTAGACAAACCTTATGAATGATTATGTAATTTCCCCTTATTATTATATTATTATTTTCTCGGGTTCAGCTTAAATTTCATGGGGCGGGTTGAGCCTGAGCCGAATTTTGCCCCACCCATAGAAGGCAGGAGTTAATATATATAACTGGGGTTTTAGCTCAACTTCAAGCTCCGCTCAACAGTCTGAAAATTTCAGGTTCGCTTCTATCATCTTTACTTCAAGTATTTAGATTTCCCAGTTCTTTGCTATTTTTTCCGTAATCCGTTGTCTAGGGATTGTAATTCCAGAGAATGGAAAGAACTGCTTTTTGCCGTATTCATGTTTGGTCGGTATGTTAGCTATACGTTTTTGAGTTTGATTTTAACTGAAAATGGGTTTGATTATATTTGTTTTTGTTGAATCTGTGTTCTGGGTTAGATTAGATGAACTGTGAAGTTGATGAACATGATTTGACTGTGATTAGATTTAATGAAATCTGTATCTTTTATTTGATCCATTTCAGTTAGATTTGTAGGTCTAGTTCTTGTTTCCTATACCATATCATATGTTTGATATACCGGTTTGATTAGTGCAATTAGTACTTTTGCAAGTCCTTGCAGGTGGGTTATCTGTTTAAAACTCGATAATTTATAAAATATTACCAGTTAGAATTTCGTGAAAATTGAATCCTCTAAACCAATTCATATTTAAGCTTCCTTTCAGACCTAGAGATTCAAGAAGCATTAATTGTTTATCTTTTGTCTAATGAGCTGATAGATTATTGGTATTTGGTTCTGTGCATCCATCGGATTGCATATTTTCAAAGATTTTTTATTAGATCATAGAATTTTGATTCTGGCACTTGAAACTCTTCTCTTTTCTTGTTGTTAAAGAGTAATATTTTTGTTGGGTAATGTTACAGTGTTATCGACTACGAAGATGAGTGGCATTTCTGGATACAGGAGCCTTGCGCCTAAGACCAAGAATCTGATAGTTGCTGGTGGATTGTCAGCTTTTGTTCTAGGGGTTTATTTTTACACCATGAGAGCAGTTGGAGGTACTGATGAGCTTCAGGTCGCCATAGATAAGTTTGAGGCGCAGAAAAAGTAACAAGGAAGTTGCCATTCTGTTACAATTTTAATGTAATAACGATTTGAGAAACGAATACAATCTTTTGAACAAGCGAAAAGAAACTGAGTTTTCTTTTTTTAAAAGTGTATTTGCATCCTTCTCACAGCGGCTCTGTAAATGTTTACAGTTGAATGTTCAAGTATGCCTCTCTAATTATCATGAGGATTCAGTTTATAATTAACTATTTATATATGAAAGAAATTTGGATACCATCACATATTTTTTTAGTAAATAGCACGAAATTTTTAAAAATAAGTAAATAATACACCACTTTATAATATATACCACTTTATATGTATCACCATATGTACCACTATTTACTTAAATTTTGAACATTTTGGTATTTATTATTTCTCAAATTTCAACCCAATTTGAAATTTAATTTTCAAAATGTTCAATAACTGTACTGAAATAAATGGGTTTAAGTAACTGTTGAAATGAATAAATAAAATGTCAAATTTTCAGTAACTTGCAAAGTTCAATTGATTCCATCTTCAAACAGAAGAATTGTCTAGTAAGAATCGTGAAAAGAGAAAAGAACGCATAAGGTTTGTTTCCAGGGTAATCATTGTCTTTTCTGGATTTGTTTCGCCTGTTACTTCAAGGCTAGTTTCAAAATCCTCAATTGTCTTCAGATATACAATAAGCTGGAAAATGAGCAGAGCCTGAGTCTTGATTGCAGACCAAAGATGATGATCTTGGCAACCATTTGCTTTGCTATGGAGATCATGTTCAATGGGAATTTCGCACAGATTTTCCTGGCTCAACTAAAATTATATGTAATTTGAGATGTGAAAATCCACCTGGAATTACTGTCCCCAAAACTGCCATGCTTTATGCATCAAAAGGGGACTGGACTATTGAATCTGCTGGATTTTCTTTCTGGGATGGATTTTTCAGCTGGAAACTACTTCTTGGAACCAGGATTTTCAGCAAGTATGAATCAGAACATTGGTGAACCCCAAAAAACACCTAAATACCTAGTATAATAAAAACAAGTACGAATATTGACCAATAATCACTTAAGAAGAAGAATAACATTTGGATGTTATTAGGTAGAGTTGAACATCAGAATTAGAATCTCCCATGATCCCTCAGATAATGAGTTTACATCAATTTGGTAAGCAGAAAATAACTCAAATGACAAAATCTATATATTATATCCTCTTTTGACTCTTCCAGTCTCGGTATGTTATAGCACAATAGAACTCAAAAGTTCTGCCAATTCTACACCACTTGACCAGGAATCTAGTAACAAAAAAAAGGGGCCGTAAAAAGAAATTTTGTTTAGTTTTGATCTCTGATGGATAAAGATGCTTTCAATCGCCCAACCAGATGCGGCATGGACTTCAGGTTGTCCTGGATTGACTCATCAACACATGATTCCAAAGCATTCACAGCATTAGATCCAAACTGTTGTTGCTTAGCTGTCTCATACTTATCTTGGCAGACCATCAGAGACCTGCTCAACCTTTCCTGAATTCAATTCAATCAATACTATCAAAATTAGAAAAAAGGATACCACAACCAAGAAATCTGAACATTTAGAACAGAAAATAAATCATAGATTATGTTCGTACAAATTTTAGCAGAATACAAACAATATGCGTTCGTTCACACAATTTTATGTATGCAACAAATATCAAAGCCACCAATTTCAAATTCCTTTTTAAGTAAATGGGTTCAAACAAAGCCCAGACATGAAAGCTCAAGAGAGACTCATGGTTCAGATTTGCAATATTAACGCATCCATATATGTGGAATATGTGGAACACTTGTCAATTATTCCATCTCAAACGTGAAAGAAACATAAGCATTACAATATTTCACATAAAAAAACAAGAAGAAGATGGAGCCTGGCTCTTTCAATTAATAAAGTACTTTATGTTTTCCATGTTCCATGTCTGCACACTGATGCAACATAGTATATTCTACCTACACATTCTCAGACATTAAACATTTGGTTCATTCTCTTCAAGTCTCTTGGTTTCTCTGAATAAGACGCAAGGGTATCTCAAATATTAGAGGTTTCTTGCTTAAAGTAAATGCCAATATTGGCCGGATAGATATAGTATCACAAATGAATGAATATGGAAGAAGTTTGCAAATGTTAATTAGACATTCTCACATTTACTTGACTAATACCAGCTTTCCTTTTCAAAAAAGTTACTTCATCCATCCGATTTATATAAGGAAAATTTCCATATTTTGATTTACATAGAAAAAACTTATTAGGAAAGTTAAATTCTAAGTGTAAGTGTATAAGGACAATAAGGCCCTTGATCCACGGTTTAAACCTAACTAAAGCCTAAGAACCTACGCCAATAGTTGTAAATTGAACCAATTTTCCTCGAGTAAAACTCTTTCTATAATTTGCGAAAAGCTATATGCATTTTTCAAACTCTCTCTCTCAACAAAAAAGAGAAGAAATATTTGAAACTGAAACAATAAGACAACTCAAAATATGTGCACACTTCAAAAATAATAAGTCATATTAACCATAACAATAAAAGGAATGTGCACACTTCATTAAAATACGTTTCCATTTATATAAAACCTATACAAATATCGTAAAAAAAATCCACTCTTAAAAAATATAAGTGAATATTTACAATACTATTAGAAATAAAGGTAGAAAGACGGTAATTTTATCTTTCTCTCACTCTCACAATTTGCAATTTGTGTTCAATACATTTTTTTCCAATCTTGAATTAAATTTTGTCAAGCTAAAAATTAGAGTGAGGTAATGAAATTGGAATAAACTTTTATTAGATCTAAACTTTTATATTTCTTTCAGCCTATCATTTCAACGGCCGTTTTAGAAGGAATGGTCCAAATTTGAATTTGCCTTAATTCGAAAGAATTTGTGATTTCTCTAAGTAAATTGAATGGAGGGAGCATTTCATTAGCAATTTACTTGTGTCCTCATCAGTCAGGCAACCATCTACACAGCTGCTGTGAGCCCAGAAGGTTGTCTTAAAACATGACCACAGTAGTCAATCAAATATAAAGTATAAAGCCACTACAACACAGTTCAAAGATTAAAAAAAAAAAAATTCTCCCATATTTCAGAAAAATAGCCAAATACGCATTTCATCATGCATCTCTCTCTAAAAATGAGGTTATCATCAGAGATTCTAAATGAGGCTATCGTCGGAGATTCCAGAAAGGCAGGTTTAAGCCTTTTTCTAAATGAAGACAGAAAAGCAGGATATCCATTAGTAATCTAGAAGGAAGCAATTTGCATAACATGTGATTTTCATGATGTGTCTAGTCCAAAAATATTAAGCAAAAATCACAAACACAAACAAAATTCCACTACCAGAAAATGCCAAAACCGCAAAATGCAGCATAGTGAGCTCAAAAGCATAGGAGACAGCACCAGGTTTATTTGAACCAGTTCTCACTATTGGCGATCTACAAAGAAGGGATAAGAGCAATAGATACTTCACTAGTTCACTTCATAGGAGATGGAAAAAGTGATTGGCTTGGAAGAATTCGATGCACTCCTAAAAGGAGCTGGGAAAGAGGATGTAAAAAGAATCCATTCCTTAGATTCATCTGTTTCTGGATTGTTCACTGAATGAGAAAAGATGGACATAAGGAGATATCTTCGTTTAAGATTAGATAGCTACTATCTTGGCTTTCTATCTGAAAAGCTGAATATTTTCCAAATTGCTACCTTTCATATTGGTTAAAGCCTTATGGTCCCATCTGATTGTCATTTAGATTCGCCTCGATGATAAGGAATATAGCAAAAAAATAAAAGCGGAGTAGAAACATTTGCTTTTGTGATTTGCTTAGCCCCAGCATACATGTTTCATTAAAGTAGAAGAACAAAAAACGTGAATTGTCAATCCTAAGCCTCATCAGAACAAAGAAGAAGATATGGAAGAAGGAATGGGACTGAAATATCCGCCCAGAACATACTAATTCCATGTCTAAATTATAGTTTTTGTGTTATTTCTGCTTTTCATTTTCTATTTTTCATTACATTAATGCAACAAAAAAAAAAATACTGAATTAAAGATTCTAAAAAATGTGAGCGGAAAGGAGATGAATTTACTTGAAACTTGTTCATCTCGTTCTCAAACAATTGTTGAGCGTTAACAACTGGTACACTGCAATGTTCAACACAATTGCTTATATCTTCTTGCTTTCTTCTCCTATCAAAGCATTCATACGCACATTTAAAGTATGCTTGCTGCAACAAAGAAACCACGGTTCCAGACAATTTCCAACTCTATCAATTAGTATAAGAAATATATAAAAGGCATAATTTTTTTTTTTGTATAACAACTTCCAAAAAAGAAAAATGACACAAATTTTTAATATTTTTCTCTGTCAAGTTTCAATAAAATTAAAGAGCGTATCCAAAACCTGAAGGTTGAAATTGATGTGGTCTTGGACAGGGGTAAGATGCGTCTGGGCAGCAGTATTGACTTCGTTGAGCTTCTTTCTCAATCTCTCCGACACCATTTGTTGTTCAAGTGCTGCTAAATGATCCATTATCGAACTCGATTAAATTCCTGCAAGAATGAAATTCAGAAAATTTAGGGCTTTTTGTTCTTTTTTCTGCCTATAACAGCTTCTATATAAGGGTTTTAGGGGTTTTGGCCTTTTGATAGGAATTGGACGTGGCGGCATTGCAGTGGGTGGGCGGGTCGGGTATAAATGTACCGACCCAATAATCAGCCCACTTAGAAGAGCATGAGATGTGTTGCGCTGTTGCTCGTCTCCGAATATTCGTTTCGTTTCGTTCTTGACAAGTTAAAAGAAATCATCAGAATTCGTGACCCGCATTTTGTTTCGAGGTTGAAGAAGCAGATGGAGAACAAGGAAAAAAACCCAAACCCAATTTGCAAAGACGTCCCCAGTCTCCTCTCTTCATTTGTTGACACCTTCGTCGATTTCTCCGTCAGTGACGGCCTCTTCTTACCTTCCGTTGACCCTAACCAACAAGCTGCTACGTCTAATGGAACATCCAATTTTAAAACCCATTATCCCGCTCCCGATCGTCTCGTCGCAATCGGAGATCTGCACGGCGATTTGGAAAAGTCTAAACAAGCTTTTAGATTAGCGGGTTTAACTGATGATTCTGACAGGTGGTCTGGTGGGTCAGCTACGGTGGTTCAAATTGGTGATGTACTTGATCGTGGTGGTGAGGAGCTGAAAATTCTGTACTTCTTGGAGAAATTGAAGAGAGAAGCAGCGAAGAGTGGAGGGAATTTGATTACTATGAATGGGAATCATGAGATTATGAATGTGGAAGGTGATTTTCGATATGTGACCAAATTAGGGTTAGAGGAGTTTACAAATTGGGCATATTGGTATTGTTTAGGTAACAAGATGAAATCTTTATGTGTGGGATTGGAAAAACCGAAGGATATATATGACGGAATTCCTTTGAGTTTTAAAGGAGTCAAACAAGAGTATTTTGATGGAATCAGAGATAGAATAGCTGCATTAAGACCAAATGGGCCAATTGCTAATAAATTTCTATCCAAGAATTTGACAGTAGTGGTTGCAGGTGATTCGGTGTTTGTTCATGGTGGGTTATTAACAGAGCATGTGGAGTATGGGTTAGAGAGAATGAATGAGGAGGTTAGGGATTGGATTAAAGGATTAATGCAAAGATCTGCTCCAAAGTATTGCAAAGGTAGAAATGCAGTGGTTTGGCTGAGGAAATTTTCAGATGAAGTGGCAAAGAACTGTGATTGTTCAGCTTTGGAACATGTTTTGGCTACAATTCCAGGGGTGAAGAGGATGATTATGGGACATACAATTCAAGAGGGCGGGATTAATGGGGTTTGTGAAAATAGGGCAATAAGGATTGATGTGGGAATGTCAAAAGGGTGCATTAATGGGTTGCCAGAAGTTTTGGAGATAAATGGGAATTCAGAAGTGAGAATTTTGACATCTAATCCTTTGTATCAGAGTAACTACAATAGGTCTTATGTTGAAAATGATACGCAGAAGGGGCTTGGATTGCTGATACAGGAAAAGGGTCCAATGCAAGTAGAAGTTAAAGCTTGAGTTGAGATGCGTTTGCTCCTGTGGAAATGGATTTTAATGCCTGTATCTTTTTTTTTTTAAATAGTTATACACACGCACACATAATTCACACACACCTAAAGGGGAAGGGCTTCAAATTTTTTGTAACCTCCAATCAGCCTGCCACATTCGAACTTGGGTCTCTTGGGTCCTTAATGCCTATATCTGTTTTGGAAGATTATTGTTCTGAAGTGGAATGAGCAATGATAGAGAAAGAAAACATGGTTTGGTATTTCTTTTAAAACATGGAGTGCACTAGAATTACACCGATTAAGGCTTTGTTCGGCAACTATTTGCTTAAAACTGTTTTTTTTAGGTTCCTTAAAATTAGATTTTCATATAATTTTTATATTTTTTTAATAGCGTTTTAGCTTTTAGTATTTTATATTCAGCTATTAATAGATAGTAAAACACCTAAATGCTACCAAATCGCTGCTGAAGACAGACTTCCTCGTATTGAAACAAAAGGAAACTGGAGTACAAAAATCTGTCCTTTTTTTTTCACATTAGTTGTTCAATTATTGTTGAGTGTTTCATCATACTTTCAACTTCTAGTTCAATTTTTTTTTTTTAAACTTAAAACATCAAAAGAAATAAAAATACTACAGTTTTACATCACTAGAAGTAGAATTAAGGATTGACTGAAACAATCATAATAGGACCCAGTTAGGCATTATTTTCAGTGTATTCAATAATTCAACACAATAACAATTCAACTTTTAATAGCACAAACTTGGTACTAGTAATTCTAAAATCTCCTCAAAGGAAATACCTTATATTAGTGAGCAACCAGAAATTCAAGAAAAACAAACAGGCTTACAAACCATAGACAATCATTATCATCATCAACGCTTTAAAAGAAAAAAAAAAACCGGTTAGCAACATTCCTGTATACTGTATTGAAAAAATTGTGTTGAATTTTGTAATGTGTTGTTGTAAGGCATCCAACAGTGTTACAAATCAGAAAATCATATGTTAAATCTCCTTCAAGTTTTGTAACGGTTTTATCCTCATCTACGACTTAAGTCAGAGCCTGACAAGTTTCATCAACGGGAACTGGATACAACAGATGGTGGTGGGTTTGGAACCTGTACAACAGATGGTGCCTCCTCCTGTTCCAGTTCAATAGGGACACATGGTCTCCAAACTGTTTCCTTTCCCACATCCATAAGTGCAATACCTTTAGCCGTCAATTCCGCCCTGATCTGATCACTTCTGGAAAAATCCTTGTTTTTCCTCGCTGTTGTTCTTTCCTCAATAAATGTAAACACGTCTTGCTCCGTTAGTTCAGCCCTCTTCAATGCCTTTTCTTTTAGTTGCTGCAAAACCTGTCCACAACACAAATTCTTATTGGTATATTCAAACAAAGAAAATAATAAATTCAACTGTACAAGAATTTGGAAAACCTAACCTCGGCATAAGTGCACGGAGGAAGCAGGCCAACAATGTCCAGGACTAACTTTACTTCTTTCTCTATTTCGACAAGAGATTGTACCAACGATAACTGCTGTTGCTTTTGTTGTTTCTTCTGCAAAAGTCAAGAAGAATGAGAATTTGCCATTTCTCACAGCACAGACCTAAAGGCGAGTTAGAATGAAAATTATACCTTTAGCATGCTCAAAGAACTGTTGATGAACTTCAGCGCATCTTGGAAAGCCCCAGTCAACAAATGAGACGTGCTTAAATCATCGGACATTTTAGTCTCAAACTCATCACGGAGCTTGCTGATACATTTTTTGGCATCAGCAGTAATTACAAACACCCTGCCATTCTGCACCACGCCCTCTTTAAACTTTCCATCTTCAAACAATGACAAGGCCTCCTCACAGTCTTGCAATGTCTACAATCACAATTCGGTTAATGATTTCCCAGATATATGAATTTAATAAATATCATTGACGTAAGGGCAGGTGAGTTCATACAGACTTGATGAGCTTAGGTGATAGTGTTATCCTGCATATTCTCTCTCTCTCTCTCTCTCTCTCTCTCTCTCTGTGGGTGTGTGTAGGAACTAAATCATGCTAACACAGATGTCATGTACAGAGGATGTCAAGTGAGCAAGAAAAACAAAATATTGACGTCATAACATGCTTATACTTTCAGCCGTAGTTGGCTGCATTTTGGTTTTAATTTCACTGGCGCACACAACTTAAACAAATGCAAGCAGAAAAGAACACCATGATATCTGTACGATTTTAAGATGGTCCTAGAGCCAAAGGTTCAATGCTATTTATATTTTGCTTGGCAATTTGCAGCACCTGCTATTCAAATAAGGTAGTATCTTAATTTTGTAGATCAAAAACAGCCAAAATTGTTTTTGAGGTAAACTTGCAATGCTTAGGTTACGAAAAGAACTCCAAAACAAGAGAAATAAAATATTTGCTTTAACTGCTCCCAACATCTAGAACAAAACATTTCAAAACCAAATTTATAAACAAATGTCAAACCAACTCTAACAAATGACCATTGCCCATGCAATCCGTTCATACTTAGTTTTAGGTCAAGAAGATAACCACTACAAGTCCAAATAATTTTGAGGAGGAAAAATAAGCTTTTCAAGTCTGAATCAGACACAACACTAGCAATTCAATATAAATGCAAACTTAATATCACTTTTATGTACACAAGCACATGTATATTTAATGCAATTACAAGTTAATTTAAAGAAGTGTTGTGCATTGATAGGCTAAAGCAAAATGAAATAAGAACATGATTTAAACCTGATAAATATAGAAGATGCCATCAGATGCACTTTCCAACTGCAAAACAGTGTAATTGAGAGGAGAGCGGTAGTGTGCACTCATCAAGAACTGTCTTAAAGCCAATGGATGGTAACGGTCTGTAACCTGTGAGAATTTTGACACAGACAATTTAAAATTTTAAAAATACAACTGGAAAAAAAAAGGAATAACAATGATATGAACAATTCAATCACAAGTGTACCTGACGGATTGTGAAGAAGTTACCCAAAGATTTTGACATTTTCTCATTGTTGTTAGTGACATGCCCATTATGCATCCAATAACTAACTTTGCACTCTTGGCATGCAGCAACACTCTGGGTAAGCTCATTTTCATGATGTGGAAAAGCCAAATCACTTCCACCACCATGGATGTCAAACTTAAATGTCAGATAGTGAGCACTCATTGCACTGCACTCTATGTGCCATCCTGGTCTTCCAGGACCCCATGGGCTCTCCCAACTTGGCTCACCAGGCTTTGCAGCCTACAACAATTGGTGCACATCTCAGAATAATGTCTACAACACTAAAAATTTTGTTCGAGTTGTTTTACCTTCCATAATGCAAAGTCAGCAGGATTACGCTTTCTTGTGTCAACAGCAACACGTTCACCAGCTCTAGTATTTTCAAGCTTCTGCCCGGACAGTTGACCATAATTTTGGAATTTATCAACAGCAAAGAAAACATCTCCTTCGACAACATATGCAAAACCATTACTTATGATCTGCAGAAAGCATTTCCATTTGTTTTAACTTCAAAGAAAACACAACTGCCAAACAAAAACACGAGCAGTGCAATAATCAATGAACAAATAAGACATTTTTCGTCTTCTGATTTCAGTTGCTTCTCATATCCTCTATATTTCAAGGGATCAACTAGGTCATTGACCACATAGTACCATCTCTGAGATGCTCACCTCCACTCAACAATATATTTATTTTTAGTCCATCACAAGTACCATTAGGAATTGCACAGATGAAAAAAGGGAGATGGTCTTTACAAAAAACTTGACATAGTTCAAGATATAGCTTAAAGGTTCACATCTTTCTTAGAATCTTAATCAACATCAAATATTTCAGAATTTCTTCCACTAAGACTGCAAATTCAAGGGTAAAAAAGAAAAGAAGAATAGACCTGTGTGATCATGTCCTTAATCTGGTCCATATGATCTGTCACACGAGGCTGATGTGTAGGCCGGAGGCACTGCAGACTGTCCATATCAACAAGATATTCCTCACAAAATCTGTTGCTTAAGGACAAGGGATCCTCACCAAGATCATTTGCTCGACGAATTATCTGCAAAAAAGTGTAGACCACAATCCAGTTGAGAAATTCATTGATTAATCATCCTACAAGATGTGTGTGAGAGATAGGTGCAAGCTTGAGGTATCAAAAACAAACTCTAACATCCAATGGTAACAACTTTGAAGATTATCAACTTCAATGAAGCCCAAATGTGATTAATTCCTGTTGGCTGCTTTTCTAAGCCACATATATAGAAACTTGACACATTCCAAGTACCAACTTCGTTTGATAAGGCATAATGGAATAAAATATGATGTAAAGTACTTTCAGTTCAAAATTTTTAACAAAATTGCATTAATTACATTAAATCATAATACATCGGAGTGCTTCATGAGAGCAATTGGTAAATATTAGCATGTGCAAACTATGTGATTCCAAATATAATAACCCCATTATCAGCTCAAAATCGATATAAAATATAAAAACTGATATTCAGATAATAAAATAAAGGAAAAGAAGCCGGAAGTATTTTAACATATACAAGTAATATAAGTATATAACTTAAAAATCAGTCTCCATATACTACTCAAATTCTCACCTTGTCATCAATATCAGTAAAATTTCGAACGTAAGTAACTTCATAACCCAAGTGCTGTAGATATCTGCAAAATTTCCAATCATGTAAAATAATGGAATCAAGAAAACAGATTTTCAATTATCTTTAAGCTTAAATATAAAACAATCAAAACATTAATCCGTACACAAATGGATGCAACATCCAATTGTAAATCAGTTACGGTGTGCATTTTCTCAAAAAAAAAAAAAAACCAAATACGGTGTGTGTGTGTATAGAGCTTAGTAGAAAAATATTTAATTAATTACATTTCTTGTTCATTTTAATAGTTAGCAAATCACACCTTCCTCACCCAATCCAATTATACAGGAAATTCAGGAAAACATGTTTCTCTTGCTTTACTTAGTACGTTTCCCTAATCATCAATATAATTCCATTAACAATCCTATTAGACAGATTAATAGCTAATGAATTAATCAAAATATCTAAATATTTAACAAATTCAAATTCACTCACAACAACCAGCATTAATTTGAATTTGAATGACAAACGAATGTACACATAACTAAAGCATCATATCCTTTTGTTATCTACCTGAAAAGTATATCAAAGACAACTGCAGCCCGTGCATGACCAATATGACTAAAATCGTAGGCAGTGACACCACAAACGTACATTCCAACCTTGCCAGGGACCAGAGGCGTAAATTCCTCCAAATTTTTAGTCATTGTGTTGTATACTTTAAAATTGACTTTCTTCTCCATTTCAATGGTACTCAGATAGTATGACAAGCGATAGTATGACAAGCTGCTTCTGCTTTCGGGATAACCAAGTAAATACCTATTAATTACTTGCCTTTTATTTGGTCCCAACTTGTGATTGTAAGGCTCAATCAGGCTAGCCAATTGCACTGTGAAGTCAGCCAAGATTGAGATGGATAAATATCATGTAGCTTTAGATTTGGCAACAGGTCAGTACTGGCCTACAATATACTTCTTGGATACAAATATAAATAAAATACCAACCCAGTCCAAATTCGTTTAATACAAAGCACTACCCAAACCCCTCTGAACCTGATTAAACATTAACTTTATGCTACCCAAAACTAAATAGCTATTTGTTTAACTAAATAAAGAAAAACATATACTGCAACAATCCAACAGCTGAAGGGTAATGCATCATTCTAGTTCTTTTACAATGAAGTAAAGATGCTTTTAAGTGGTAAAAAAAAGTAAAGATGCTTTTAAAAGGTAAAGAAGAACAGAATACACATTGCAGGCCAACCATGTAATTTGCAACTCTCTAGAAAACCAAATTCCAAGAGTGAGTTAATCATTCTTCTTCCAAGAATTTAAGGGAAAAAGCACTCAAAATTCAAAATAAATAAATACATGTAAGCATTGATGACTTTGTAATTAGAATTTTGCACATTATTCTTATTAAGATAAATAATAATCTTTGAAGCCAATAATAACCATATAACTGCATGTTTGATAAAATAACCAACATTTATCACCATTGAAAAATAAGGTAACAAGGATGTGTAGAAACCAAAAAAAAAAAAATACAATCAATCTTGAATCAGACTATCATTTAAGATACATTATATAATTGAAAACCCAAATTTATCAAAATAGCCTGATATAATGAGTCGACACAAAAAACAATCTGGGCTTCTCTATCACAATTAAGATTAAAACAGAGAACGTTGATTCTTTCATTTTGCAGTTATTTGTAATCTGTTTAGAGAGACTAAAGGCCTAATGGTGGTTATAATTAAACAAAAAGATGTCTTATACCAATTATTTTAATATCCAAGACCAATTCAAAAGTATAAATGAAATTTCAAGAGAAAATTAACATGAGAAACAGTCTTGAGAGAGAGAGAGAGAGAGACGGAGAGACTTCAAAGAACTGTTCTCTCCTAGAAATTGATTAATTCAAAAGCTGTAGAAAGCTCAAGTAATTGCTTGATTCTTATTCTTCTTTCCTCATTTGAAATAACAGTAATTGGTAGAAATGATACAGAACTTATTAACCTGCCTTCTGAAAACAATCAACGTTTCAACAACATGAAGATAGAAACTACTCTAGAAAACAAATGACAAAAACAGATGTCACTGTTACTAATGACCACAGCACATACAATAGGCATGCTATTGAGTTTTAACACTTAATGCAACTAACGCTCCCTGCTCAACCCAAAAATGGAAGTCACTCATTTCCCCTCATTTCCCACATAAAGCTCAGCTCGATACTCCGAAAAGCAAAAAAGACAGACACAAAATGAGTGCTATGTGGAACTTCAGCCACGGAGTTATAATAACTTCATAATTCACAGGATTAAGAGAGACGGGAAAGGGAGATACAAGAAACTAACCCAATACCCTAGTTACAGTTACAGATGAAAGGGCAAATCATAAATATCATTGCAGATCAGACAAACAAAATAACATAAAGCAGAATAAAGAGAGAAAATGGAAGTTATGGAAGAGAATAGAACAGATACGCAAACTGACCTCTGCAGCGAAGAAAAAGAGTAAAAATTGAGAAAGAAAGAAAGGCAAATGAAGGTTAAGCAGCCCCAAACCCCAACAATGTCCTAGGAATTGGAATCAGACAATCCCTACAAGAACCCTTCTCCACTGACGGAATATTATGTTGATCTTCCTGTGCTGCACCCAATTTATTTATTTATTTATTATTATTATTTTTTTTCAAACTTAAAAAGTTAGAAACACATTTTCCCCACTAGACTAGATCACCCATTCTCAACGTAAATAAGGTTAATTAGTCCGTTTTCCAGTTTTTTTTAACATTTTTCTTTTAGGAAAGATATATTCTCGTTTGCTATATAACTCTACATATTGGGGGTGGGGTGGCAAACAGATCAGGTTGGGTCGACCTGATCTGGTTTTTTTCAGGTCAAAGTAGGTTCGGGTTGAATATTCCTCAACCCTAACCTGATTTGTTATGAAAATCAGGTTGGAATTCTCAACCCTAACCTGATATGCTTCAGGTTCGGGTCGACCTGATATGGTCTGTTAATTTCTTTTTTAACATAAATGGGTCAACCTGAAACCCATTTAACCTGTTAATTTCAGGTTGACCCTAATCCATATAACCTGATTTCAATATTCTAAATAAAATTCTCATCATGCGTCAATTGATTTTGCATATTTGTTTTAAATATAAATAAATAAAATTCTCATTATAAAGTCCTAAGGAGCAGCAGCAAACAATACAAGTTCAAAAAAGCAACAACAAACAATACAAGTTCAAATTTCTTTAAAACACAAAGCAAACTATTTAATGTGAAATGTAGTTGAGGTAGATTGTTCACCACTCTCAGGTGTGCTTAGCGTATCATCTGATTTCTCTCTCACTTTATGCTCCATGATAATTCCACATAATAACTCAAACTAAGAGTGGAAATTGCTATAACTGCATATATAAATCAAAAAGTTCAAATCAAATCTCTAATATATGAAAGAGAAGCAAGAATCCAAGCTAGACATTTTATCATTAATAAAATAAAAGACAGATTCAATAGTGTTGATATTAGTACTCTATTACAGCCTGTTAAGTAGAAAACAAGAATGGCAATTGCAAAAGGCTTTCATGGAAGTTGGGAGCAATTCCCATAATCTGTAAATAATATAATTTTAATTAGTAGGTTTTATATTTTCCTTACATCATGCTGGAATATGAAATATTGTGTACATTATTCTAATTGATATATGCAACTGTAATACCATTTTTGCAAAGTTATTTTAATCATTTACAGAAAAAGCAAAAGCAGAAAAAAAAATTATAATTTCAGAGGTAATAGTAAGTAGAACTCAAACCAAATGAAGAACTGTAGATAGTTTTCATTTATAGATGCATATACAAAGAATAATAAATAAAAAAAAAGCAGCTGGCCATTGCTATAATTTAAATGCATCTATAAATCTTCTAAAAGAAAGATTTCCTCTGCTTGGATTGCAGATTTTAAGGCATGGAGAAAATATTTCAACTAAGCAAAGTGATTATTTCAGCATTTCTAAATAATCTGAAATCATTAATAATTCTTAGCATAAGAAGACACTTAAATTCCCCTTCTTTACAACTTAGTAGGTCAGAGAGATTTTGAAAAAAAAACGTGAAGACATTAATGAAGAAAAATTAGCCAAACCACAAAATAAAATAAAATAAAAAATTTGCAATGATCTAATTGCTTCAAGAAACTACAAACGCAATGCAATTAATGGCCTTATACAATGCCATATAACTTAGTAGCTTGAGTTAAAAAACAAGTTAAAGCTACTAACAATGCAGATTAGAAAAGCTAATTAATGTTATAAACATCCAACATTTCTATGCGACATTTCACCGAACATATAAGGCTCAAAAATGGTTTTTGAATCATAACTAAAAAATACATTACAATGATTAATGGGATCAATTACAAATACCAGAAGGAAACTTAACAACAATCCTATTTTTAATTTCAAAATCAAATGCCAGGTCAGGGAACTCTAAACTAAAATCAATCATAATAATATTATCATTAACATCAGGGGAAGGCAATTATGTTTATGCACTAAATCAGTCATAAATACTAAGTGCTTGAAGAGGAAATGATTACATCCACAATGCACGGATCTCACTACCACTGGAAGAAAAAAAAAACAGCAAGAAAAAGCTCACTAAATAAAGCAACTTACAGGTCAATACTGAAGAAGACCTGAAGAATATCAAGAATATTGCATATAAAAATAATCAACAGAGACTGAAATGCTAACTAACCAAGCTTTGTTGAACAGAGGATTGAAAATCATATAAAATACGAATTTCTTCTTTGTTGAGATCTAAGCTTCAATTACCTAAATTAAATCAGAGAAAACCAAAGAAACGTGAAGTTAAATTAGGGATTATAGGGAAAAAAAATAAAATTGACTTCTTGAGCAGATATTTTGAATCTGATTCACAGGATTTCAATTTGTTCCATTATTTGACTTCTTGATCGTTTTAATGTCATTCGACAATTACATCATTTTACGAGTTTATAATGCCAGCTCTCAATTTATGCTCTAAAAATAAAGATGACAATTTATTTGGCACTCACAATATCCAATAGTTTGAATTGCCCGGAATTTTCCCAACTCCAAACCACCTAAAACATTGTGTAAAGCGTATGCCGATTTTGTATGTCCCACCCCAAATCTAGTATTTTGTTTAAAAATATATGCATACACATGAAATTTTTAATTTATATTATAAAAAAAATATTTAATATTAAATCAATATATTTAAATAAAATTCACACTTTCTTACTACATTTTAATGTAAAATTTATATTTTTATGTTAAAAATATCAAAATAAAATTTGAAAAAGGAAAGAAAGGGACAATTAGCCATAATAGGACCAGCATCAACAAAACCTCTCTTGGTTTACCAAAGATGTCAAGCTATCGCACTAGATCAGCAACCAACATCTTCTAAGCCCCCTCTAGATCACTCTCTGGTTGTCGATCCAATGCAAGATCCAGAACTAGGTCCATGGTTTTAAATAATGTAACGTAACGGCCGTTATTTAACGATTTTTGAGGTCGTCATTTTCGATACCACCGTTTTTTAACGGTTATTAAAATTTGTAAGGGTAACAGCTGTTACCCACCGCGATTTAACGTTAAAAAACGGTAAACTCTAAACTCCAAACCCCAAACTCTAAACCCATAATTCTAAACCCTAAATTCCAAACCCCACATCCCAAATCCTAAACTCATAACCTTAAACCCTAAACCCTAAATCCTACACTCTATACCCTAAACCCTATAAACCTAAACCCTAAAACCACCATTATTATTATTATTATACCCTAAACCCTAAACCCAAACTCCAAACCCCAACCTAAACCCTAAACCTTAAACCCCAAATCCCAAAATTTCAAACCCCAGACCTTAAATCATACACTCAACACTTTAAATCCTATAAACCCTAAACCCTAAAATCACTGTTACCCACCGTTATTATTATTATTATTATTATGCCCTAAACTCCAAATCCTAAACCCAAACCCCAAACCCTAAATCCTACACTCTACACCCTAAACCTTAAAACCACCAGTATCCACCATTATTATTATTATTAAACCCTAAATTCCAAACCCTAAACCCCAAACCCTAAATCCAAAATCCCAACTCAAACCCTAAACTCCAAATCTCAAACCTTAAACCCCAAATTCCAAACCGTAAATCCATAACCTTAAACCCTAAACCCTAAACCTCAAGCCCTAAAATCCTACACCCTAAACCCTCCTTATTTATTACAGTTATGCTTATTAAATTATTGTGTGCTTATTTTTTCATGAACACATTCAAAATATATTAATTCTAAAATTTTACAATTTTTCAAAAAAAATTTGCAGCTTCGCAGGCCGTTACTATTATTTATCACCACGATATGTCAGTTACAGTTACCTTTACACGCGACCGCGATTGCAGTCGTTACCGTTATTTGAATCAATTACTAGGTCCTTTATGACGCAGTTCTCACATTCATAAACTGCTAGAAAAGTATGGTTTTTCTTCCCCTTTATCCTTAACATCAAATTTAGCTTCTATTTCCATTCCTTCTTTGTATAAATAGGTTATAGAGCATTCATGTCGGCAAAAAGCTATTGAAACAAAATTTCTAGCTTTAGAAGAAAATCAGACATGGGATGTTATTTCGTGCCCCCATTTGTTAAACCCCTCAAAAGCAAGTTTGTATTCACTATAAAGTTTTCGCTTGAATGGATCTATAGATCATTACAAGGCTAAACTAGTTATTATTGGCAATAAGCAAGAATGTGGCCTTGATAATATAGAGACCTTTCCCTCTATTGCCGAGTTGGCTATTGTACGCACTATTCTTGCCATTGTTGCATCTGAATCTTGACCATTACATCATATGGATATTAAGAACGTATTACTTCACAGTAACCTCAAAGAGGAAGTTTACATTAAATTTCTTGCAAGTATGCCTAATAATCACTTATTGATGTTTACAAACTAAAATGTTCTTTATATGGATTGCAATAGGCACCAAGAGTATAATTTGAAAATTTTTGAACAACATTACTTGGATTTTCCTTTACACAAAATAAGTATGAGCTATCTTTTATTATATATAAGTCATCCATTGAAGTAAAATGTCGTGCCACTAGGGCTGTGCATTGGTCAGGTTCGGTTCAAACCAAACCGAACCTGATCAACTCGAAAATCGAAAAAATTTTATATTAAATCCGAACTGAATCGATCAACCCGATTAAACCAAACTGAACTCGTCGGGTTGGTCGGAGTTCAGCAAAAATACAAAGAAAATTATCGGGTTTTTTTCGGTTC
This sequence comes from Croton laevigatus, assembly GCA_949640765.1. Classification (NCBI taxonomy): domain Eukaryota; kingdom Viridiplantae; phylum Streptophyta; class Magnoliopsida; order Malpighiales; family Euphorbiaceae; genus Croton; species Croton laevigatus. The sequence continues at coordinate 2,844 of CATIWJ010450112.1, read as the reverse complement.
AACCTGAATTAACCCGAACCAATTTTTGATTTTTCTTAAAACATAAAACCGAACCGAACTGATCAACCCGATTAAACCGAACCGAACACGTCGGTTCGGTTTGGTTGGATTGGTCGGGTCAGTTTGGATTTTGCACACTCCTACGTGCACATCTATTGTATGCTTTGAGAATATTTGGTAGCATGGAGGTTTTTTAAAACTTGGTTTTCTTACTGGGCTATCCAATAATTTCACCATCAACTTTTTTCCTATTTCCAATTTTACTCCAGATTCAATTTTGTGCCAATGTCACCCTTAATAAATTGGAGACTACCAATTGCACCACTAATTTTAATTAGAGTCAAAAATTGAAAGATGTAGATGAATTGAAGGACCAAATGAGATATTTTTGCCAAGTTAGATTATTACTAGGTATTCCACGAAAAATTCTTAGGTAGACTTGATCTACCACGTTATTTATGCACCAACCTAATTGCATAATGACACATCAGCAGATGATTAGTTATATCTTTTTATTTTTTTTTATTTTCTTTTTCTGATAGTTATCCTAACTAACCAACTGCTGATATGTCATCATGCAATTGGGCTGGTGCATGGATGACGTGGCAGACCAAGTCTACCTAAGAATTTCTTGTATTCCACTCGACGTGGGGACGCTAGGTGGCTTGCCAACCATTGATGTGGATTTTCATAAAACATAAAATTAAAAAAAAAAAAATCTTATTTCACTTTCCATGAAATTCCTTCTTCTCATTTTCCTCTTCATTCATTGCCGGCTCGCCTCCTTTGCCCAACCACCGCACCAGCAACCCTTTCATTTCTTCTCCTCCGTTTCTTCTTTTTTGTTCTTCACCTGTCAAAACCCAACCATTCTCCTTTAATCTAGAATTCAATAGCAAGAAACGTGAAAAAGAATGATTTGAAAAGGAAAAGATTTGTGAAACAATGATTTGCTTAAAACATTTTTAAAACGGACAAAACGATTTGAGGTCTGAAAATCAAATTTCATTCCAGTGACCCTTCCGGTCGCATTTCCTTTTCCTCTTCTTCTCTTCCCTCTTCTAGCGTCGTCGTCTTTATCTTCACACTGCAATCTGCTCCAGTTCTGTAATCGCAATTTCGCAAAAGGTAGAGTTCCAGAGGCTTTAGTTTTAGGGAGAGAGAAAAAGGGTTTTAAGAAAGAAAATCAGTTTTGGATTTTAGGATTAGTGGAGAGAAATATCAAAAAATTTCTTCTTTTTAGGGATTTCTTTCATTCTTGTTTATCAAAAGAGAAAGCAGAAAGTTTGAATCGCCTATTAATACATCTTTTGAACTTGCCGGAACTTCGACGAAATTTGAGGGCAATCGGTATGTATTCCCACCAATCCTAGTGTTTATTCACATTGAATCGATTGAATGAGATATTTGATCATTTTCTGTGATTTGATTTAGTGATTTTAGATGTCATTGTTGTTCTAAAATGCTTTGATGAATGGATTGATCGTTTTTGCTCAATTGCATGATCATGCTCCAGTTCTTTAGCTCTGTGTTTTTGTTCCTCTTCTTGTTACTTTTTGTTTTTGGTTTTGAGATTTGAAAACCCATTTGAACTGACCTGAACTAAGCTCTGTTGGCTGCCATTATTGCAACCATAGTCGTTTTATGTTACTTTTCCTTGTTTGATTGAGCTAAGAAGTAAGAAATGATGTTAATTTGAAGAAGGAAAGTTTGAGATTTGAGACTGATGAAGAGGGTCTGGAGGTGGTGGCCATGGATGAACGATGAAGATGGAAAGTGTTTCTGGTTTAGGTTTTTTTTTTATTTTTTTAATTTTATGTTTTATGAAAATCCACGTCAACGTCTTGCAAGCGGCCACGTCTAGTTGAATGCCCAGTCATCATCTGACTTGGAAAAAATATATCATCCGGTCCTTCGATTTCTCCACATCTTTCAATTTCTTACTAAATTTCAAATTACGGGTGCAATTGATTAGTCCCCAGTTTGGTGGAGGTGATATTAGCAAAACAAATTGGATCTGGGGTGAAATTGAGAATAGGCAAAAAGTTACTGGATGGGCTGTTTCTCATAAGCACAACCAACTCCACTATGTACGTTGATAATACAAGTGGCATACAAATTACAGTAAATCCTATTTACCATAAACAGACAAAACACATAAAGGTTGATTATCACTCATCTGAGAATTCTATTGTAACACCCTAATTTTTGAAATATCAATTTTAAATTAAAAAGAGATTTATATAATAATATAAAATAATAATAATAATAAAATAAATAAATAAATTATTTTAAAAGGATATTTTTTCAACTAATAGTATTTAAGTAAATAAGAAGAATAGTTAAGGATATAATAGTAATTTATCTTATATGTAAATAAGACAAATAGTTAAGGACAAAAATGTCATTAGCAAATTTAAGACAGAATTTTATTTGCGGTCTAACCAGTCCAATAAAAGTACATCATCCGTGTAATTATTTGGAAAAATAAATATACCACGACGACCAGAAAAATATAACGAATCCAACAATGCGGTCCGTTAATTTTTACATTACCGAAAAATATATTATAAATAGTACTAAATAGTAAATTTCAACAATTTACACAGAGAATATTGAATTCAACTACAGTTTTCTCTGAATCTTCATTGTCAAAATAGCCAGCGGACTTGAATATTTTTGTTGAATGATTTTCAACAATCGTGTGCTGAAGATTACTGAATTTTTGTGATTAAATTGAGATTAAACAACGAAATGATACTCTGTATTTTTAACAGAGGAAATGAATATTTAGCTTAAACTGTGTTTCTTCATTCTTCTATCAAATTCAAAAACAAAATACAT
>CATIWJ010449853.1:0-14355 GCA_949640765.1 Croton laevigatus | reverse complement strand
GATCCTATCTTTCCTTCTGCAAAACAATCATAAGCCCAGTATGTTAAAATGGCTTTCTCTTCACATTCTTCTACCTCTGCATTTCTTCTGCAACAAATTGTTTCCAACAATACTACACCAAAACTATACACATCAACCTTTACTGTAACTGGGATGTTCCTAAACCATTCTGCAGCAACATACCCTTTTGTTCCTCTAATGTTAGTAAATGTTTCACTCTGATTCAACACCATAAGCTTTGCTAGCCCAAAATCTGCGATTTTTGCATCGTAGTTTTCATCGAGAAGGATGTTTTGAGGCTTTATATCACAATGAATAATCAGAGTACTGCATTCATCATGTAAGTAACAAAGCCCTCTTGCAATCCCAAGTACTATTTGGGTTCTTTGGTTCCAACTTAGTTTAATTTTGCCGAAAAGAAAACTTGCCAAAGTTCCATTGCTCAAGAACTCATAAACCAAAAGACGGTGCTGTCCTTCGTTGCAGAATCCTACAAGCTGGACTAGATTCTTATGATGTGTCTGGCCAATAACAATAACTTCTGTCTTGAACTCTTTGTCCGTTTCTTCAGAAACTCTATCCAATTTTTTGATTGCAACAGGAACTTTTTTTCTTCCCACTTTTATTTGTCCTTTATAAACAATACCAAAAAATCCCCTTCCTAGTTCTTCTTTGAATCCATCTGTTGCTTCCATAAGCTCCTTATAGCTGAAGTACCTTAAATTGGATTCTGCAACTCTTTCAGTTCTTGGGAAGTTCTTATGTTGTTGTAGGAAGAAAAAACAAAAGCTTACAACACCAACTAACACGAAATTGATCAACACAGAACCACCTAAGAGAGCAGAAACTGCAACAACCAAATTGTTCTGGTTCTTCTTCTCCACGGCACCAGGTTGTGGAAAGGGAAGTTCTTTTGCTGTAGAATCACCTTTTCTGACTTTTATAAAAGCTCCCACAGTTACACCATCACCTTGTCTGCCACTTGAAAGTGGAAGCCTTTTTTTCCTGCAAGTACGTGTACTTTCTTCGAAAGAAATCACATTGCATAAGGCATCTTGGGTGCAGTCCTTTTTGCATTCTTCAACATCATAAGGCTTATATATCTCATAATCAGAATTTAGCCAGTCAGTATTCATCAACTCTACGAAATCATATTCGTCTGTCAGATTAGAACCTTCAGGAAACTGGGTGTTGATGCTGAAATCAGGTTTGCACCATCCATAATCATCATTCGGATCAATCAAAGAAAACTTTGGCGGACATTTACAGATTGGGCGCTTATCTTGACCGAGTTGGCAGACAGAATTATACCCACAAGGCACAGTTCCAACAGGTATCTGAAGGTTACAAATATCATCAGGAAAAGTTTGAACATTTGACCAATTTGCAGCAGTGCGAGCAGAAATATTCTTTGGATATGAATACTGGACAAAAACCCCATCAAAATTCAGAGTTGCTCTATGATAATATTCTGTAGTAAGGAATCCATTTGACGCCGCAGCAGCCGACGTAAGTGGATCACTTGTTTGGTTAGCTGTAAGAACATACAAGTAACCTGAAACATTGAATTCTAGGTGCAAAGCAGTATTTGATTTGTCAGAATAATCAGGTTGGATCCAATAGTAGGCACCATATTCAGCCCCGGTAGGCAAATTCATAATATTAAGAACAACACCTCCACTTGTATACAAACGAAACTGAAACCTTCCAAGGGAAAAATCCTTTTCTTTAAGCCTGGAAGACAGAATTTGATTATCACCATTGCCAATCGCCTTCAGGATTTGACCTGGCAACAATGTATCAGTAGGATCACCAAAACTCTCCCATAAAACTTCATCTACTGCATTTGCTACAACGAAATTTCCTGTGTCATTCATGAAACCATATGCAGCATTGCTACCAATACTCATACTTGGTTTCCAAATCAGTGTTCCTTGAGGGCTAGTAAGCAATAACCCATCATTAGAGTTTAGCTCTAATTTTGATCCTTCTGGTGCAAATGAAGGTTCAGAGTCTCCTCCTCTTGCATGCCAGACTATAGTTTTGTCTGGAATTTTGTTGTACCATATTGCAAGCAAGTAAAGATCACTTTTTTCAAGCTTTTGAAACCCAAAAGCAAAATCCCCAGATGGAGAAATCCATGTTTCTGTACCATTGTTTCCTCCTCCAGCTGTGAGGAAGACACCTGGTATTATATTTCTTTGAGAATTTGCTAATAAAGTTTGGAGACAGAAAAAGAAAAAAAGAAAACAAGAAGAAGCAGAAGCCATTGCTGCTTATGGGTTTGGATTGAAAAGTTGTGAATTTAGCTGTGGTTTCAATGCTATATAAATAGTTAAAACGTCAAGTGTGGCTTTCGTTTAGTTTGGAAAGTCAATGTTGGAAAGAATTCATGTAAACTAATCATATAGCAGATAATTTTACAATTTTTTTTTTTTTGATAAAGATCATTATTGTGTAAATAGGGAAAATACTATTTTGTCTCTGTTCAAACATTGGAATAATGTAGATCGCAGCAGATGTGTCGATTGAAATTGAAGGTGTAAACGATTACGTAACTAACAGTAGAGTTTAACTTTTAAAAAACTGTCTCCAATGCTAGACATTCTCTTTTGATACTTTATCTGGATTATCAGATAGACATTAGCATGAGATATGGTTTTTTAAAAATTATTTCTATTTTTTTGATTTGTCCATTAAATATAAGTAATTCACTGTTATATTGGAGATGCTCTAACATGTTCTTATATTTAAAAAAAAAAAAGGTTTATTTTGTCTCCATGTTTTTAAAAATATTTATAATATTTTATCATTTTGTTGACTAAACGATGATGAAAATTTATAATTCATGCCTCATCTGAATTATTTTTTTCGCCCCGATTACAAATATGACAGTAATAAATCATGTCTCATCGAAAATAATACTAATTTACCGTAAAAGCTAAAAAAGGTGTTTGATTGATCAACCAATTATCTTTTTTTAGCTTTTTTTTTAAAATATATATTATTTAAGTAAAAAAATAATATCATTTTTTTTAAATTAGAGTAAGAAAAATAATTTAGATGAGATATAATTTGTTAATTTATATCACAATTTAATTAGCGGAAGAATAAAATAATATAATTTTTTAAAAGACGGAAAAAAACAGACTATTATTTAAATTTCAAAAGTATTTATATGATAGATAATTTTACACATAAAATTTTTTCATAAAAATCATTATTGTATTATTGAATATTAATGGCCGCTTCCTCATCGGCTGCTAATTGACCAATAATACAAAACAAAGGCAGGTAGAATGTCAACTAAATTAGCAACAAATGGGAATAGAATACGCTATTCTTATTTTGAAATTTGATCAAACTATTTTAATTAATTTTAGCCATCTGATTTTGAGGACCCAATCAATTTCCATTTGGAAAAGACCGCTTCTCTTTAATAGGTCCAATTGAGAAGCCCAGCTAGGCCCATATAGCATCCAGCTGAGCTGATTAGCTCAAACTAGAGCAAGATCTTGCGATACATCGGAATTTGATTTTCCGGCGGACTTCAGCTTCTTCTTCAACTCTAGCTCCGTTTTCCGGGGCCAAAAACAAAGAAATTAAAATGAAAGGCTTACCATCTTCATCTTCAAGAGCACCTGTTAAATTCAGAATGTGAGTTCTATTTATTTAATTTTTTTCTTTCTGCTCCTTGTTTGTTTCTCTCTGTGTCTATATGAATATTTGATTGCGAAACCAGGCCAACGGCGGAGAATTTAGTTCCGATTCGACTGGACATAGAGATCGACGGCCACCGCTTCAAGGATGCTTTCACTTGGAATCCTTCTGGTATTCTCTCGCTGTGCATGAACGTTTATATTTCCGTATATGTAAGTATTAAATATTAGAAATATTGATTAAGAATTGTTGAAGTAGATCCAGACTCAGAGGTGGTGGTGTTTGCTAAGAGAACTGCCAAAGAATTGAAGCTTCCTCCCGCTTTCGTTATGCAGATTGCTCAGTCCATTCAGGTTTTTCTTCTTTGCTTGTCGTTTCGATTGAATTACAAAATTATTTTTCATTCTAATTGTTTGTTAACCTTGATTTTCTCAGACACAATTGGCCGAGTTTCGATCCTACGATGGCCAGGATATGTATACAGGCGAGAAAATTGTTCCAATCAAGGTTATGTCTTCCCTTGTATGAGAAAATTGCATTTTTCTATTAGCATATATCCAATTAAAACCTCAGTTATGGTGCTTGTCTTTTTCTCAGCTTGATCTTCGAGTAAATCACACTCTTATTAAGGATCAATTTTTATGGGTAAAATTTCTAAATCAGAGATTTATATATCCTTTCTTATTCATATTTGTCCAGCACTTTTCAGTTTTCATAGGCATTCTTTTAATTTTGGCATGAGTTCATCCCTGTGCGTAATGCATTTCAGGACTTGAACAACTTTGACAGTGATCCTGAGGACTTTGCTAAAACCTTTTGCAAAGATTTGGAAATTGAAGACCCTGAAGTTGCGGTAAACAAAATAAATCATTCTTTACCCTCCTCGAATCCCCACCTCCATTTGCCATTTTTATAACTTATAGTCTTAACTTTTTGTACATCTTAGGATCTGCTTTGCTTTTTCCTTTGCAGCCAGCAGTAGCTTTTGCAATTAGGGAACAACTGTACGAGGTTAGGATTCAACTGTGTGCTTGATATATGCTGCACTTCTGTTTACTTCTGCCTAATTTTATTTGTTGGCTATAGCAATGAGTTCCTCAGTCACCTTATTGTCTCATTATATTTGGTCTATTAGATAGCAATTCAAAGTGTAACTACAGCTAGAGAAAGCAGATTAAGCAAAAAGGGTCGCCGGGGTTCTGAATATATCCCTGCAACGTACGTTTTTAGTGCTCTATTTTCTATTGCACCCTAATCTAAACTTAAGTATTTATCTGCCCTATGTTTGCATAAATGTTGAGACAAATTGATTGATCCCCCTTATCACACTCGTGCACACACAAGCAGTAAAGCAGGTGGTACATCAATGGACTTGATGAAGCTATTCAATAATAAATACAGTGTTATTAGGTACGTTTTTATTTCTTAAGATCTCGAATTGATATAACAGCATGCTATTTTATCATATTATCTCTAAGGCAATAGTAATTTACAATAGCTTGCATTGAATAACTCAATCATCCTCTAGTCTGCATTACAGAGATGTAACACACGCCTACTTCTTATACTAATCTTGCAGACTACAGCTTTAGATGTACTTGTTTCTTTGCTATGAAATCTTAGTTCCACTTCCACATTTGGTAACTTTGAGACCAACTCTAACCTACTTACTATCCTTAAAAAACGATAAGGATCAATGTAGAAAAATACAATTTTTCCTTAGTTCTCCCTGCTCATTTTTCACCAAATTTCTGGCGGATATGATTTGATTCCCTGCATTTCACATGAACAATTTGATTTTGAACATAATGTATTCTTGTTTCTTAGTAGAATAGGTTTGAATGGTGTCTGTTGTTTTCTCTATTCATTAGGAAAAGAAAGGAATGGGATGTGTATGAACCCATTGTTGATCTCCTATCAAACGAAGAAGTGGATGCCCTAGAAGCAAGGGAGGAAAGGAACGCACGATGAAATCCAACACAAATTGGGCATTCCTAACAAGAAATTTTGGCTAGACTGAAAACACAAGACAGCTTAGTCTGCATTTTCCTTATTGCACATGTTGATGCAAATTCAAGTGAAGTAACGTGGCTTTGCTAAATCCTAGAGTTAAACCAGTGAATGTTTTTATATGAACTTCCGCTGGACAAACAAACACAGCCATGCAATGGCTATAAGAAGCCATATTCCAGTTATTCTATTTAGGTTAAGTATATAATTTCTCATATTTATGGCTATGTTGCTCCATACGTTTAGAATAGTTCATTCTTATTCACTTTCGTGATGTGGTGATTAAATTGGATTTGGCTAAAATTCTTGAGAGAGAATATGGCAACATGCTATTGGTTCGATGATAAGTGTAGTATGTGCTTGTTGAGTACTTATGAAAATGACAAACCTCCACTTTCTTTAACAGTTTTCTTATTCTTGGAACCTATCTCACACACACACGATAGTGCGACAACCACTTACAATTTCTATTTCTATTACAATTATAGTAATTAAATCCAAGCCATCAATTCATTTAGCTTTGAAGCTAATATCGAATCAAAAGTTAAATGACCCAGGTTAAGAGCATTGTCTTGTTTTGATATTAGTTTGAATTAATTAAGGTTTAATTGACCCTTGAATTGGATTTCAATGTTCAAAATGCCAAATTTGATATTGAATGTTTCGATTTCACCTTTTTTCTGATTTTAACCAAATCCAACTTAGTCTGAAAAATAGTGAAAAAGGGCCCAACTGACCAAATTCTAATTTGAATGGGGAAAAAAATTGGTTCATAGGCCACCACAATTGAACCATAATCCTATAGTTTTATTATGCACAAATAAAATTGAAGTTTGGGACTTTTAAATTAAAACAATCATAGTAATTGAATTGAATGATCCAAATTTTGGGATATTTGTTGTTAGTGTTTGTCTTTTAATGAGTTCTGACCTCACCTTAAAGATGCCAAAGGGCTTCACTTCAATCTCTGTGGGGACTCTGTCAAAATGTCATACTGTACTAAAGCTGTAATTATTATTTCATTTCATGGTCTGAATCTCTGAACTGCAGTGTGCAGGTACATCCACCACTTTAAAAAATATCCTATCCTCCACTTAATTAATCTTTTAATTCAGCTCTTTAATTAAATTACATCGACTGATCTCCATTTATGGTACTTTATTAACACCAAATCCACTAAATAAGTAAACAATTTCTCATCAAATCAAATCAAATCAATTAGCCAATCCAAACGCGGGAGGAAGAAGAAGAAGAAACAAAAATTAAGAAGATATTATATTATATTATATTATAGAATCTACATAAGATTAAAATCTCACCGTGATCTGATTTCTAATTAATACTGTAATAATGATCACGGGGATTCCCTAAAACTAAATCATAACAATGTAATTAAAATTCGCATCTGCTGCATCAAGTTCTTGGAGATGCAAACCAGATCTCCGGTATCTATAAAAGGCAGGAGGAGGAAGATCATGAAGAAGTTAAGTTGCAGGTATTGGATTTGGACTTATCAAGAATAGACCACATCACTTGAACATCTTCATAACCACAGGCCATTACTTCTCCATGTAGATCCATCACCATTACTCGATTTTCATTTTCATTTTCATTTTCTGCACAAACACATACACATCAATTTAGCACAAACAACACCATTTTAATTAATCAAGTATCGAGAATCAATCAATGTGAATGTGTATATAATACAAGTACCTGGCTGAGGTTTCTTATTATCTCCTCCTCTGGGTTGCTGATTGAAGAAAGTGCAAGCTTTCTTAAAAGGAGTTGCAATTGTTTTTTTCCAAGACGCCATATGATTGATTGGTTGATTAATAATGTCTTTGATCGATCTTCTTCTTCTTCTTCAATTCAATTCAATTTAATTCAATGTTGTAGAAAGTGACTTTATATAGAGAAGAGAAGAGAATAAGGAAATGAAACCAAACAGATTCTTTCTTTATTTTGATAAACAAAGATGCCAAATATATATATATACAGAGAGAAAGGAAAGGAAGAGGAAGAAGAAAGAGAGAGAAGAGGCAAGATCCGTGAGACGAGCCTAGCTTGTATTTAATTATATTTTGCTTATCTAAAAACTTGTTCGCTGACTGCACCTTAGCACATGCCCACAGACCCTACACGTGAACTTCCCTTTTCTATGATAATTATAAGTGTATTTATTTTGGTTTGGATTTCTATATTTTAAATTTCAAAATTCAATTATCGTTATAAAATAAGTGGATGTATTGCCATCAAATATTTATAATGTATTGCAAATCGAGCGAGATTTATTATTACCTCCGTGTTTTTCATTTCTTTACGTTTGTTTTTCACCATTATCAATAAAATCAACTTTTCATCAATATCAAAACAGAAATAATAATAAATAATTACTAATCTTCTAAAAAACTTACTTTTTTACTAATATCAATAAAAAAATAATAATAAAAAATTACAAAACTTACCGTAAATGAAAATGTAAATAATTCAAAAACACACCCAAAAATGAAAACGTAAAGAAATGAAAAATACGGAAATAGTATTTACTAAGATATAAAACATATTTTTATAATGTGTTTATAAATAAAGCAGTTTATGTAAACACACACATATATATATATATATATATATATATATATATAAATAATATTACTCACTATCCTCCTTTATATCTTTTCTTTGGTTTTACAACAATTACAGTAGTAAGTTTTTTTGGTTGGAATTTGACTAATTTTGTTAACTTTTTGATGTTCTCCATTGGCGATTCAATTTTGTAAATTGTAGTAGTTGTATTATGGTGTTTTTTCACTTTTCCACATTCCACTATTTTTACCAAATCTCGTCGGGTCTAAAACCAAAACGCAATTGGCAAGTTCCTTTGACTAGCCTGCATAATATAATAATTAGGCAACTAAAGTATATATTTGCATTTAATTAATTAAGATCCAAATTTAATTAAGATAAGGAGAGTGTGAAACCTTCATTAAAAAAAAAAAAAGAAAATATAGAATATCGTTTACTAGACATTCACTTACAACAGTATAAAGAAAGGAATGAGTTACATATTTTATTGTATTCATTGGAGAATGTGTGTTTTTTTAAGGATTAGTTAGAAATGAAGGGGTGATTAGTTCAAGGTTTTAGTTATCCAATCCAATTAGGTTGGTTTTCGAAAAAAGCAATGTTTTGTGTGTTTATTAGATTTACAATGTCTGAGCAGTAAACAGTGCATCCCCTTTTGCATCATTTCTTTTTTTTTTTTTTTAATAATTTACTGAACCTCACCTCTCCATCACATGCTAAAGAACAGAAGACTTTTCATTTATTAATTTTTAAACTGATATTATGTATTTATAAAGAGTGTTGGAGATGCTGACTTTCTTTTTATTTAAAAGAGCAGAGACCATTTGTATGTTACGTTAGTTTTTAAAAAACTATACATTGCATTGCATTGCAGAGGACACACTCAAAACTGCAACTTGCTTCTTTCTTTTTAAAAAAAAAAGTTTATTACTACTGAAAGTAATCATTATTAATTAATGTTTATGTAGTAATTAGTGTCGTTTAATTGAGCGGAGTCGGAGCCACTTATCGGGCTAATTACATACTACTTAATTATGAGGTACAATCATCTTTTGCATGTTGTTTTCTTTTTTCTTTGTAAACAAAATTACACCCTTTTTTTTTTTTTTTTGAGAAAGGTTGATTTTCAAAGAAAGTTTATATTAGGGGAGAATTTGAATTATTTACTTCCGTAATCCATTTCATGTTTAGGATACAAATGATAAATTTTTCCTAACCAGGCTATACTAAGATTGTCAACAAGCCGCACCTAATTGGTAATATGCTTGAAATTTTGGCTCAACTCTGACTCGTTTAGTTTCCGATCAACTTTTAATTAAGTACCAAATACTTATGAAACAGCTGGGTTTATTTATCACATATTTCGCTTCGTCTCTTTGATGGGTCCAACTATCCTTGAAATGAAATGTTTGGAATCTAATCCAATTCGATGTATCAATTAGACATTTAACTGTGGGGTCCAAAACCTAATAATGTCTCTTTCAATCAAAGCCCAATTTTTTCGTTTTGTTTGTTTATCAATTTTCCATAAATATAGGCCCACAGGCCCACTCTCTCATTTAAATTGCAACGTGGAAATATTTATTACACATTCAACTCGCTAAATGTATGGCACAAACTTGGAATCCTAAGTTACCCTTTTGATGATTTAGCTCATATATCATCCTTAAAGGACCAACCTTTTATTGCCACATCACATTTTGTGATCTCTTTGATACAAATATGAGATACTGTTAGATAGGTCGGTCTTTTTCACAAATAAGTAAGTGTCTCGATGTTATTTATTATAGTACTCTCTCATAAACCAAATCCAACCAAACCGAGTATTTATAAAAAAATTTTAATTTTTAAGATTATTTTATGTATTGTTACTAAAAAAATTTTCCAATCATATTGTCTAATATTTTACCATAATCTAAGAAAATTAATGATATTTTTCAGAGCAAATTAATGGCATTTTTTTTTTGTGCGAATACGATATTATTTTCGTCTCATTTTTTTAGCGTCTATTTTTAAGTACGACTATTTCCAATTCTATAATTTATTATATGTGTTAAAAAATCTTTCTAAGCCACGTGCAATTTACAACTAAAACACTTATTGGTGGATTTGGGAATATAAATCCAAGATATTTTAAAGAGGCTAGTGCTATGCCTCTTTGCTCATCTTGTTTTTATTATTAGGGAACCTTTTCTACTACCCCTCAAACTTAAACGCAGCAGCATTCATTAAATGGTATTCTTAGATACCCTTTTCTGCAATAAGCATATATGCTTCTGCATAGGGTAGCATCTGAGCTACAAAATTATGGGTTCAAACATACGGACCGCTGGTAAACTTAATTGATAGATTAATAATTATATATCTTAAGATTCAGATTCTGTAACCTAATAAGTATTGTCTATATTGGAAAGCAGCTGGCTATCATTTTATTCCTTCCATAGATTACATTACAGCTTAATCAACACTCAAATAAGACTAGTCAAATAAATAAACAAGAGCTTTAGGGGTTTGGTGGACTAGCTAGTTATATACATTTTTCTTCTTTTGTAAAGAGAAGAGATTACTTAAAATAATACATACTTCCTCCGTATAAATTTTAGCACCCCCCGAATCTAATCTAAGTGTCCTTTGATGAAATCAATGTAACATTATCGATATCACACTCACGAGATAATGCAATTAAATTTTCTATTTTATTAAAGTGACTTTCATTTAACCCCTCTCTCTCATCCAAACTTTCTAGATTGTGGATTTTGTTAGGGTTGCCACCGGTGTTTCATCATCCGCGGTGGCCCTCCTTTCTTTTCTTTTCTTTTATTGAGTAGATATGTTATTTTGGGGTCTTAAAAATTGGGTATTGTTGTGTTTTCTTCCAATGAGTTTTTAGATAAATTCTTAATAACCTTGAAAGGCTGATACCTTATTTCTTAGTTTACTATTTTGATGGGATTCAAGAATGTCTTCTCAACATAAAGCTTCATATATGATATTGCTGAGTTTTTAAAGTTTTCTTTTAGCTTTGTATTGTACATTTTGTAGTTTGATGAACATGAATATTTGATCTTATATGTCCTCTGTTGTACCCCAATTTATTAATGAAATATTATTATCTCTGTTTTAAAAAATAATAATTTTTATTCAATAAGGAATTTTTCATTATATTTTTAACTAAATTACATGAAAATTTCTTTTTGTATTCTCAACTAAAAATATACGCCCCTCTCGGCCAATCTGCTCTCAACAAGTCCTACAATTAAGTGTCGAATTTAAGATCTCAAAGTCTTTTAATGGCATGCCTGCCATTGAACTTTGCAATGACTCTGCAACTACTTTATATATATGTAGGACGCATTATGTATTTAATATTGTGTTCACATCCCTTGCTTAAATAGGGAAATTACCCTTTTTTTCATATATACTTGATACATTAGCAAATTGACAAGCTGTCTTTCTTTTGTCTAAAGAAGGAAGTAAATGAAATGAAAGGTATTTTAAAGCAATACATGAACCAATAAACTAAAATAATGGGCTATCACAAAAGGTTAAATTTATGTTTCTTCTATGTAATTCGAAAAAGAAGAAATAGAAACTCTGGTGGAGCCTTACTTTTAGCCTAGCATGCACATGCATATATTATACTCATCAAACTTTTATAAAACTTAGTAAAGAACCTTTTTTTTTTTTCCTTTATTTCAAATTCAAATATTGGAAATATTAAACAACAAGCCTTAACCCAAACAAATTGGAGTCGGCTGTATGGATTCTCTAATGGTTAACCTCTCCAACAATAACGAAAGCAATCACATAAATTTTAGATACTTTACACAACATTGATTTTACGTTTCTAAAATTGAAGACGCTATTACCACTTCTACATCACCCAAATTATTATTATTAATTTGTTTTTAACAGTTTAAAAAGTTTATAATCTGATTAAACATTTAATCAAACACATGCATAAGTAATAAGCAAAAACTTTGGTAAGGGCTAAATGTATAACTGTAGAACATGCACATTAGTAATCAATATTAGATTTCAAATTCCATAGTACGAAAATTAAAACAAAATCACTTTGCTAATTAGATTTTGGTCATAATGAAAATGATTAAGATCAATAACATAATAGAAGAAACAATAGTCCACACCAAATTGTAAAGAAGGCGAAATACTAATTCTAGCTTAGCATTTTATTGCAATTTGCAACACAAGTTACAAGTAGAAAATTGATGTTAGGGAAAAGAAATGATTGAAGAAACATAAAGTAAAAGAACAAAGAAAGGATTAGTGGGTAAGAGTTTGACGTTCAGGGTCTGAAACACGACTTTCATAGAACCTGGCAATGAAAGCAGAAGCTCGACCATCAATGGCTGGATCTGCAATCCATCTTCTTCCATCTTCATCACTTTGACATACTCTTCTTATGTAATACCCATCTTCGCTTATGTCATCACTCCCCTGTGAACACAATGATTTGAAAATGTTGAAGATGGAGAAGCAAGATGATTTCCTGTACTTTCCTCCCATCTTCTTGTTTGATGCTTTAGTTTGGTGTGTTGTGTGTGTGTGTGTGTGCAGTGCCACCAAATATCTGCCTCAATTTATAGCAAGAAGGTGACAAGCTACTTGCATTCTACTTTACATGCACTTGTAATATATTAATCATAAAGGAAAAGTGCTATAAAGTCCATAAAATAATACATTATTAGTTATTTAGTCCTATTAGTTTCCAAAATTAATTAAAAATCTCTAAACTTTATCTTCCTTATTCTAAGTGGGTGTTTGGTATTACTTATGTTTTTCTCCTTCGGCTTTTAAAAAGCACTTTTACAAATAGCAGCATTTTGCTACCATTATAAATATAGTTTAAAAGCTAAAAAAAAAAGTCTAAACAAACACATAATGACTAATTTTTAAATTAAAAAGTGCTTATTAAAAACTACTTTTAACAATACCAAACACCATCTAATTACTTGTTTATTGTTTTGACATTAGTCTATAGAGAAAAACGTGATATGTTATGATATAATACATCATGAAAAAAGGTATAAGGTATAGTAAATACCACAAAAATCCACATAATTTATTACTTATGTCTAAGAGTTTACTTAGTCCATTTGGTTCTATTATGCAATTATAAATTTTTTAACTAGTTTATGTCTAAGATTTTTTAACTGCTTAGTTCGTAAGTTTCATGGTCTTTTTTATAAAATTTAAACAACAACTTTAACCAACCGAATAGTGTAATAGAGTAATATTTGAGAGTCGATCAGTATATTTCTAAAAATATGAGAGTTAAATAGATAATCATGTAAACTTCAAGGACTTTAGCAACAACAATATTAAAGCTACTTAATTAGATTTTTAAGGGAAGATTCGAAAAAAGGAGAAGCTAAGAAGGAGCATATTACGGTTGTAAAAGGAAGCTAAGCCAAAGCACAACAATTATTGTCCTCTCTTTTCCATTTGACCTAAACACTCACTAGCAGTACACTTCCCCCACTTGAACAAATTTTATATCTCTTCTTTCTTGGTGCTATGCTAATGCAATACTACCACCCAACTTTTCTTTTCTACTTTCCCTCTTAAATATATACTACATTCTTTTTTTTTTTATCAGAAAAGAAAAGACCCCTTCTTCCTTAAAAAAGTTATGCATTGCATTGCATGCCTCTTCTATACCCCTACACAGAAGCTACTCCTTTCTCCACCTTTTCTTTTTATACTCTTTTTCTTTGCTTTTCGCTTCTGTGATTGTTCATTCATATTCACTTTATTAGTATTAGTTTAACTTTTCCTCAATGATTAACTAACCTTTTGGGTAGGACACAACCGGTGCCATGATGACAGCCATAGATTATCTGTCTATATTATCTCATTTTTAACTATTTCACTATTACAATTTAATTTGAAACGATCGCATTATATGATGGTTCTGTATTTAATGAGAATGTTTTGGGGATATTAACAAATTTGGGGTTTTTTCTAATAATATTTACACATTTAGGGTGCAAAGAAAAATAATTCTGAATTGGGGGCGTTTTTGAAAGTATTTACGGATTTGGTGTGTTTTTCGCTGATGTGGCACGGGCACAGTCC
>CATIWJ010449727.1:0-21277 GCA_949640765.1 Croton laevigatus | reverse complement strand
TTTTGTATTGTAATGTTGGGTGAACTGACGCAATCACTGACTCACCCCACCCGACCCCACAGCCTCTTGTTAGGTGAGAGAGTATTCCACGTGGAAACACTGTAAATTACTATAAATAACAATAAATTCTTCACCAAGTTCTTGTTTGACAAATTGTATTCTAATTCAAAACAATTTTTCAAATCACATCATCAATTAAAATTTTGAGTTACTTATATTTACATGTTGAATTTTATCAAGTATTGAAATCTTAACTTTTAATTTTTTTTAAAATAAAGTTTTGATTTTTTTTTTATTTTATAAAAAATGATGTATAAAAACATAACATATAAATGTTCATCAATTTAAAAACAGCCTATGATTGAATGAACAAAATATATGAGATCTCGAACATTTTTATAAAAATGAGAAGACTCAATAAACTATGTCCGATTTGAGAACTCAGCACTTATAAATTTTAATGAATTAAAATGTCAATAATTACTATAACTTTTTAATGCTAATACTACGATCCACCCTTTTCAAAAAATAAAAAACCTACGATTTACCTAATTGTTAGCTACATTTCCTAAAATTTGATAGACATTATTGAAATGTAGATGATATATACATATTTACAATTTCATTTGCTAATATTTTTTCTATTGCAAATATTAGAGCTTGATGCACTAATAGGTAATAATATTTGAATTCAGTATTGTTGTTATTAGCATGTGACGGTGAACATTAATAAGACATCTGGCAATTATCACGTAAATGTTCAATAATATTATGACAATAATTTAGTATTGTAGAATTATATATTACTATTTAAAAAAAAAAGAATTATAAACTGTACTATTATTATTATTATTATTATTGTTATTATTATTATTATTACATGAAGACAATTCAATTTGGACAAAACAAAATTCTTTTAATATGTACATGAAGACAATTCAATTTGGACAAAACAAAATTCTTTTGTGCATAGCAAGCCGTCTTTGAAAACACCACTCACTTGGCGTTGCGTCCCCAATATTGCTTTCTCAAACCATTCAGCACACTTGCTCTCTTTTGATTGTGATCCTTACCTTTCTTATTTTAATTTGTTTTGGACACCAAAAAAAAAAAAAAAATCTAAATGCCAAATGAACTTAAAACACCATAATATCAAGCGGGTGCTATAGTGATTATGATGTAAAGTTCGTCTTACCAGGATTTTAAGATTCTAGATTCGATTTTCGCCATTCTCTCCTTGCATATTATATATATATATATATATATATATATATATATATCACCATTAGTGCTATTAGTCAGAGTTTGAACTGGGTGATTAAATTACAAATTATTAGTACTATTGATCGAGTTGAAGGGTTAAATTATAAAAGGTTATATGCCAATCAATCCTTAACTATCATTAAGTATTTAGCACTAGTTCAGGTTCAAGTCTGAGTAGTCATATTATAAAAGACGTCAAAATTCTCCCTACTGGTGCATCTGTATTTTCCGAACTCAAACTTCAAATTTAATTAAAATAAAGAAACTCCGTATTGGTTGATGTATGCTAAATTTTTTTCTTCAATTTCTGGTGTTGGAACTATTATCCAAATTGTAGAATATATAAATGAGGGTTCCACCACAAAAATTGTCATATAATAGTTGTCATAATTAAGCAATGAATACAAAAAGGCCAAAAGCCTAGCAAGACTACACTGGTTACCATATAGATAACAATTGAGAGAGAGCATATTGGTCAGCTCAAAAAGCAAAATTAGAAAAAGGAAATATGAGCTCTGAGCAGCCATTGCTAGAAAGCTTCAAGTCAGGGCATGAAGGAGTAAGCACAGAGCTAGAAGAAATATTAACAGATACACAAACATCTGGTTTAAAGAGGATTCAATTAGCCTCATGGGTTGAATTGAAATTGCTATTCCATCTTGCTGCTCCTGCAGTGATCGTTTATTTGCTAAACAATGTAGTTTCCATGTCTACACAAATCTTTTGCGGGCATCTTGGAAATCTTGAGCTTGCTGCTGCTTCTCTTGGTAACACTGGCATCCAAATCTTTGCTTATGGCCTTATGGTATGTTTGTCCTTAAATTTTAATATATAGTTTCAAATATATTTGATCATGCATCTAATCAAATCTTTTTTTTTTCCCGAGTTTTAGCTATTGGGTATAAATCAGCTATCAGTCATGGAACTAATCAAATTCAAATTCTCTGTATTTGAATGTGTAGCTTGGCATGGGAAGTGCGGTGGAAACCCTTTGTGGACAAGCCTATGGAGCACATAAATATGAAATGCTAGGCATTTATATGCAAAGATCAACAGTTCTTCTAGTCGCGACTGGCATTCCTCTGGCAGTGATTTATGCACTTTCAAGACCAATATTGATGTTATTGGGTGAGTCAAAGGACATAGCTTCAGCTGCTGCACTTTTCGTTTACGGATTAATCCCACAAATTTTCGCATATGCTTGTAATTTCCCAATACAAAAATTCCTACAAGCACAAAGCATAGTAGCCCCAAGTGCATACATATCACTGGCTGCTCTTGTGTTCCATTTGCCAATTTCATGGGTGGTAGTGTTCAAGCTCAACTGGGGCTTGTTTGGTGCAGCCTTGATATTGAGTTTCACTTGGTGGATAATAGTTTTGGCACAGTTTGGTTACATTTTACTAAGCAAAAAATGTAAGAAGACATGGTCTGGTTTCAGCAGTCAGGCATTTTTTGGTCTATGGAGTTTTTTTAAATTGTCAGCAGCTTCAGCTGTGATGTTGTGTTTGGAGACTTGGTACTATCAAGTTTTGGTGTTAATTGCTGGTTTGCTTCCTGATCCTCAGATTGCATTGGATTCTCTTTCTGTTTGGTAAAATTCTTTCTTTAATTATATAGAAAATGTTCCTTAAACTTCAATTTGATTAATGAATTTGTATCTCTTGGCAGCATGACAATAAGTGGATGGGTGTTTATGATTTCGGTTGGATTCAATGCTGCTGCTAGGTAAGTTAATTTAAATTTTTGGATACATCTCTTTCTAGTTTCTACAAAAAATAAAAATTGTTGATGGGGGTGATCATAGTATATTTTACAAAAAAGGAAAATGGGGTTTGGTTCGGTTCAATTCAAACTTTAGCATTTAAAACCAAATAATTTGTCGGTTTTTTATTTGATTCGAAAAGTTAAAAAAAGACTACATAAATTTTGCCCAGTTTTAAGCTGTAAATGACCAATTGGTTATTGTGAGCAGCCATTGCTCATTTTACAATGTAGAGCTCATTTTGCTCTGGTATAGATATTGTGCATGTTTGAGCTCATTTTGTACGTAAATTGTGATGTTAATGAAATGTATTGAAATGAGTGTAGTGTGAGAGTGAGCAATGAATTAGGAGCAGGGCATCCAAAATCAGCAGCATTTTCAGTGATAGTGGTGACAGTTTGCTCATTCATAATATCAGTAATAGCAGCAGTACTAGTGATGATATTGCGTGACTACCTTAGCTATATCTTCACGGAAGGTGAAGTTGTTTCGAAAGCTGTCTCTGATCTTAGCCCTTTCTTGGCTGCAACTCTCATTCTTAATGGTATTCAGCCTGTTTTATCAGGTAATTCTTTTCTTTCTTTTAACACATTTTCAATTCAATTATCAATTTTTTATATTATATGCCTGAAGATTGACTAAATTTAATTGAAAGAACCAAAGTATAAAATAAGGTGAGACTTAAAGAGAGAAGGCCAATAGCTTTAAATTTTCTTGTTTTGTTGTGCTGTCAAGTTTTGATTTCATAGGTCCTTTTTTTGTTATTTTCAAGTGCAGTGTCGTTTTGGGATTCCCCCGCCCCACCCTATACTGTGGGACAAACAAGAGATTCCGCTTATGGAAATAGGGAATCTGTTTTCCGTTGTTTTCAGGCAAAACTGATCAGATTATAGTTATAAGAGAGTTAACCTTTCATGAGGCTGGAGCCCAGTAAAGGCCTATAATTTGAGCCATTGTCCATTTACGGTTAACTCATAATAGTTACTATTTTTTTTTTTTACTGTGCAGCGTGGATTTTGCGCAATAGTTAATTTTAGTACAATTTACTTAATTTATGATTATTATTGTGGAATTTTGATATCTTAAGTTTGAACATTGTGAAATGAAAGGGGTGGCTGTTGGATGTGGATGGCAAACATTTGTGGCGTATGTAAACGTTGGATGTTATTACCTGGTAGGAGTTCCTGTGGGAGTTCTTCTTGGTTTCAAATTCAATCTGGGAACCAAGGTACAATTATTTCATTTCTCAATACTTTTCTGAATAGGAAATTTGTTTTTTTTTTTTCCTTCAAAATTTTTTTCCATTTCCACTGTTTATAATCATTACCGTTTTAAGCATTTCAATGAAAAAAAAAAAAAAAGCTCCATTAATTTGCATTTCTTAATTATGGTCTTAAATTAAACTGATTTGCAGGGAATATGGTCTGGAATGATTGGAGGCACAACTCTACAAACTCTTATTTTGTTATGGGTTACTTATCGGACCGATTGGAATCAAGAGGTAAGATATTTTTTTCTTTTTTATATCAAATTTTTATAAATATATGTTTAGTTCTGGTTTCAATTTTTCACGGACGGCCACGTAGGTTTAGTTGTTCTCATTCATTAAATTCATGATTCAAACATCGAATCCATCAAATCATTGCCACAGAAGTCACTGTTTCAAATCAAGAGTCAACACAAAAATTATGGGTCCAAATGCAATTTTCAGGGCCGCTGAAATGTTAGTTGGGGTTTATCTCTTACTGTAAACCTCATTCCTCACTGTTATAATCATCAGTATATCAATTAATGTAACTACCCAAAAATAGAACCAGTCCTCTTCAATCCAACATCCATCTTTTTTTCACTTTCTAACATTTTCCGTGAGAATGCACCGGCATAACATGATGTCCGAAAATATTAATGAAGAAATCATCGACTTTAATGCTTAAAGGAAATATGTTTTCGGATGTGTGCTCGCAGAGTTCAAGGAGTGAAGTTCGATCATATAAATATAAGCCATAAAATGGACATGTGCTTGCATACTTTGTAGGTTAATAATATATATATATATATATATATATATATGTTTTGGAGTTTCAAGTTTTCTTAAATGAGGTTTTAACTTTTTTGAGTCGCAAATAATGAAAACTAAAAGAGTTATCACACAAAAGAAATACCGGTAATCAACCCATAAAATCAAATCAAAGTGCTATCTTGCTTTGCTCAAGGACAAGTATATACAACAATTAATTTGATATTATTTTAAGACTGACGACACTGCTAAAAAATGCAAAATCAAAGTTACGGGTCTTACTTTTTCAAAATTTTCAGGTGGAGAAAGCGAAAGATAGGTTGAGGCACTGGCAGGACAAAAAGGAGTCTTTGAAGGAGAGCTTGAAATAGAGCATTTTTAAGTAAGAATTCATTTGGAAAACTTGGAAATGCATTTTGGTAGTACAAGATATCCCAATACGCAAATAAGATGTTTTTTCCTTTTTAACATAGATACTCCTATCTTTAGCCTATACTAGAGGGAATTGGAGAAAGAGATTGAAATAAGCCTCGAATCTGGGATTTCAGGTTTAGAAAAGAAGTGCCTTATCACTAGACTAGCTTCTTGGACTTACGCAAATAAGATGTTACTGATGCTTTCAATTTAATTTAAGATGAAAGCTTGTATTTGGATCGTGTTTAATTAATATTTGATAGAATTGTGTTTTCTCTCTCTCTTTTTTTTATGTATACGAAAATTAATAATCATTTATTAGTTGTTTAACCGTTTATATGGAAGCTAATTAGGTGTAGTTCAATTAATTTTCTCACTTACCTTTGTGCAATGAGAGTCAAGGTCATGAGTTTGATTTGACTCAGGGACGGGCGCCCCTAATTATGCAATTCAAGGAGAGGACCACCTTTATTATACGGTATATAGTGTTTATTCAGTTGATTAGATATTCATAATTTTTTTTTTTTGAAAAAAAAAAATTGTATGTATGAGAGTGGTGTATTAATTTTAGATTCTCATTTTAAAAAAAAAAAATTATTTTTAGTTTCTGGTTTGGAATTTTTTCAAGGGAACACTACAAAAATGATCATTTTTTTTAGATTTTAGCAAAAACAGCTAACATGAAGTATAGATTTTTATGTTGGACCTCTTAATTTCTGTTTATGTTTTAAAATTAGTTTTGGCTACTAGTTGTTATAGTATAGTCTCCCAAGCTCCCGGTTTCTTTTTCAAAATTTTCAAGATAATTTTTTTCTTTTTGCTCTATCTTTCTTCTTTGTGTCGATTTCTAACCGGAATCGATAGCATCTCTAGTTTCAGTAAAATTTTGCTATCGTTTCAATGTTTAGGTGACATTCTTTAAATTCTTCTTCCCCATGAACAAATTTGAAGATTATGCAATTTCGGTGGAAAACATCTCTTTTGAGATTTTTTTTTTTTTATGAAGATTTCAAAATGAAACAACGTTGACAAACATAAAGATTATGTGATTATTCACATTAAGAAAATGTAGATAGATAGCACTTTTAGAAATTTAGTTTTAGCAAATAGTTGGAGAGATTAAAATTAAGTAAATGGCAGATTGAAGGTATAAATTTACCACCTAGCCCTTTTTTAATAAAAACTGTTAAAATTAATAGCGTTACAAAATTCTATTTTTTTTTTTATAAAGGACTAGTCGTATTAAAAAAAAATATATCAAGCATTTTTTTTAAAATGCTGTTATAAAGAAAAAAAAAATACTACGCTTGTTCGTATTTTATTACGAGAATTAAGAATCAGTAATACAGCATTTATCAAAAAGATATTGTTTTTAAAGACTGTATAACTCATTAACTTTAGCCCATTTTACTAGCCTATGAGCTAAGAAATTCACTTCACGCCTAGCATGCTTGAAAACACAAGAAACTAACTCCCTACTACTATTGACAATCTCACAAACATCACCCCAAAGACAAGTAGAATTTTTTCCTTTCCTAATATCTTGATAGCCATAAGAGAATCCGTTTCAATAATAATATCTGAAAAGTCAAGAGTGGCAGCCGCTTTTTTTTTTTTTGCCTTTTAGTTACCCCCAAGGTTTGAATCCAGAACCTTTTGGTCTTTGGTGACTTACCTCACTATCAGGCAACCCCTTGGATTGGCAGCCGCTTGAAGCACTATAGAAACTTGGGAATATTTTTGTGTAATTGAACCAATAACTTGTCCACTCGTTGACCTTATTCTTCTTCTCCTCCTTATCGTTACTCTTCTTCTTCTAGTACTACTACGTAAAGCTACTGCTACTCGTGTGTGTATATATATATATATATATATATAGGGGCGTGGAAAAAAAATAAATTCCTGTGGGGTCACCATTTATAAATTATGAAATTTTTTTAGTAATAAATGAAAATTACATGATATTAACATTTAATAGTTTCAGCCAGCTCTAATTTCTTTTTAAAATTTATACAGTTAAGAAATATATAGCAAAAATTTTAGTAATATATTATACACAAAAAATTCCTTCTTAAAAAGTATGAGGTAAAAATTTAAAATTTTATTTCTTAAAATTTGAAAACTTAACTCATTTAAAGTAGAAAAATAATTTTTTTTTTTAATTTTAAAATTATGAACTCACGTAAGGTATAAAAATATTAATAATGTAATCAAATTATAAAGTGAGTTAAAGGCAACTGCACAAAAAATTTATTTTTTAAATTAGTTGTGATTTTCCTATATAAGAGGCTAATAGTTTATTAATTTTATTGATTGTCATATAATTTAATTTCCTTTACAAGAAAAAAATCCTAATACAAAAAGGATTCGGATAAGTCTTTTATTATAAATATCCTATTCTACTGTCTCACGCTAAAGATTATTAGTCTGTTTAGGGAATATGCAATCTCTATTTCTCAATAGATTAATATTAAATTTTCTGCATTTGTACCTTTCAATTGTTATTTGTTAATTTTAATAATTTATTATGTACAGAAAAAAATAAATTATGTATTGCTAAAATTGGATGACAAATTTAAAACACATTGAATATTTTTTAATTGATAATTAAAAATAAATTTAGATTATATGAACTCTTTACTTCCCAATGCCTTAATATAGATTTTCTTTCAAGATCTTTTTGCTTTCTCCATATAATATTGTATTATGTTAATTTTATTTATATTCCTTTCTTGTATCTCTTGATTTAGTTTAAATTTAATCAAATGTTAACTTATTTCTCTTCCGGTTATACGACGATTATAATTTGTTTATAACTTGTCTATTTTTTTATTATTTAACCATGTATTTTTTATAATTTTTACTTCTTGAAAAATTATTCAAAATAACACATTTTCTCGTATTTTACGCATTTGCTTATTTTTATTAAACAAAAACCAACTTGTTTATTTTCTGTATATAATCTGTTTATATCTCTTATTTCCTTTTCTTTTAGAACATGTTTATGTTTGTTTACAATATGTTTACCACATTTATGATATGTTTACTTTTCTTTTCTAATACATTTGCTTTCCTAAGTGTTTCTATTTAATAATCCATTATATATTTTCGTACTCATGTTACTTTGTATTTCTGATTTTGAGAATTTAGGACGTGACGTATTATATTTAATAAGTTACTAATAAACTAATTATAAGTCCTTTTTTAAACTATATTTAACTTTGTATGTTGATTTCAATCTTTTTACAAGCTTGTTTTTTAGTTTTTGCTTTGAAATCTTCAATTCTTAATTTTACTTCGTTTCTTTGATTTTTTGGTTTTTGGTTCATTTGTGCTTGTGACATTGTTTTCAATATATTTATTTCAGACATTGTTTTATACTTTTTAAACTAAATTTTTATAGAATTCGGGCGGTGGTGTGAGTGTAGTTTTATGCATTTTTTAAAATGTTGTTTAAATTTTCTATTCTTGCTAAAAGTTTTATGTTTTTGGCTATTTTTATTTGTTTAAATATGATAAACGTTAGTTTTTCTTTTCTTTTTTTTTTTGGACCTTTCAGGCTATTTTCGTTTTTTTTAATGGGTTATTAGTCAAAATTAAGGAAAAAATTGGTTATTTTCATAAAGTCCTTTTTTAAATAAGTAGCATAACGATTATCTATAAGTTTTTTCTTTGTATTCAATCATGACAAATAATAACTTTAAAAGTAAGGAGTATTGGATTATGACTTTTACAAACTAAGTCATCCGGTATTCAATTACGACTTTTAAATATTTTTAAAAAATCTATAAAAGTCACTTGGTATTCAATTATAATTTTTATAAAGTCATTCAAGTATGTAAGTATTCAAAAAGTCAATGACTTTTACAGACAATAGACTTTTGATTACTTTACATGACTTTTTAGCTAATAATATAAATAGAAAAGTGAACAAATTCTCTCCCACCTTTATACAATACTTTCACAGTTTTTTTTTTTTTTTTTTGTCTTCCATCTTTGACAAAATGAAAAAAAAAACATCATTTTACACCTGTGATTGGTTCATATTAATAATCTTTCAGCTAGATCTACACGTTAAGCAACAGAAGATTTGCAAGAATTTGTATGTGACGGTCAACTATGAATAGAAGCATGAAATTGCTTGATCATAGTGATCAAGAGAGGATCATCATTGTTATGATCATTGTAATACTGATTGCTCTATTATTTCTTGATCTCCTTTGGAAAATTCGTAGTACTGTATACATAGATTGAGTAATAATTAATAGTTGCCATTTGTATTTATGGCGGCCTATTGCAACAGGAGATTGTAAATGCTTGACAGTGGCATCGTTTTAGTTTACATATCTAATTGAAAGTAACTAGATTATATATTTACATTATTTTCATTCATCTTATTGGTGACTTTAGTTACTAGTTACTGAGAACTGGGACATGCTCGAGTCTTGAGAGGACTGATTAATATGTCTTGACAGATACACCTATATGATTAATATGTCTTAAGGGTTGGAAACTACTGGATAGTTTTAATATGCTAAAAATATGAATACATTTTAAACTATAAAGATGAAAAGATAATTGCAGTAGATCTGAAAGAAGTGCAGATGAAGTGCAATATTTTTTTAATTTATAATTCAATGAAACTGGCACAACAATGTGGTTTTATTGAATTACAACAGTGCAAATTGCATAATGATTAATTAATTTTTTTTCTAATCTACTGTCATAGAACTACTAGCGTTGAGCATTCCAGCGAATAACAGGTTTTTATATCTTTATTTATTAGCACCCCCATTTGGTAAAATATGTATAATTATAATCCACTTTAAAGTGCCTGGCGAATGAAGGATCTACATATATAATAGGCACAATATGGCAACCGGAAAGTATAAACTTGTGTTTTAGAGCTCAAGTAAATTGCATATATATAATTTATTTTTATTTAATATGTATTCATATACTAATTTTTATTTTATTTTTATTAATAGTCTCATCCTAATCATAAAAGTTACTGTACGGATGCTTTTTTAGACTATGAAGATTTGAGAATTGCAATTGGAAATGGAATTGCTACTGGGAGACATGCTATTGGATTAAACTATGATATAGATGCAAGAACATGTGAAGAAGAAGGAAGTAGAGACTTCGGATTAGATGAATTAGTTTATGATCCTAATATTGCAACATTTTTACAAAATGATATACAAAATTCCTTCTATCAATCTTCATCTTTTGAACATATCTTTTCACCTCTACCTTCAAAAACAAGAAATTCAGATATTCATCCAGCAACCAAAAGACGTTATAAAAGTGAATTTGAAGAAAAAGATACATCTTCTGAGCCTAATAATATTCAATTGAATATCATACACAAACTCACCAATTCTGTTGATATGATGGCTGAAGTTATTAGTTCATTTGATAATAGTGAATACAGTTGTTGGGATCTTATTAAGGGCATACCAAATTTGGATAAGCGTACACGCTATAAAGCACTTAGGTTGCTTAATACTAGAGCAAAGAAGAATGACTTCGTGAAAATAACTCCTGAAGAACGTTTTAAATGGATAACTTGTGAATAAATTGTGAACATATATTTTTAGAATTTTTTTATTGATTTTTGAAGGATTATGTTTTGTTTTGAATTTTTATATTTTTGTTACATTATGTTTTTGTTTTAAGTAATTTTTTTTTATATATCTTTATTATTTGATAATGTTTATTAATTATATTTATTTTTTTTACTAATTTTTAATGAAGGAGAATGAAGAAATAGAGAATCAAAATATATATAAAGAAGAGATGGAACAAAATTTTATAAAAGTCTATAAAATTATAGTTATAGATATTAACATAAATTTACTAGTATAATCTATGATATGAATTTTTTGAAGAAAATCAATTTGACCATTGCTGTGTATTTTTTTTTGTCACATCCTAGTTGGTAATCTTAACCACCAATTAAAAAGTTTATAAAAGTCTTTTATTAATATCTATAAAAGTCTTTCAATGTTTATAAAAATCCATTAATGCCTATAAAAGTCCATAAAAGTAAAGTCTTCGAAAGTCATTCACAAATTTTAAAAACTCTACAAAAGTCTTTAAAAATCTAAAAATATCTTTAAAAGTCATTCTTTAAAAAGGTTTTTAAAAGTTATTAATTCTTCAGATTGAATTCACCCTCTTTAATTTATGTGATTTTATAAAACTAATAAATTAGGAGAATATTTTAAAAAATTGGATTATTTCATCATTTTAGTTTTTGCATGATTAAGTCATTTGGTTTAACGATTTTCATTTTGATTGTTAATTTTTTAGAAAAGGACTATACTAATCACTAAAATAAAAATAATATATAATTTAGTACTTTATAATTAATAAATACCTTTAAAATTAATTTTCCCTTTTTCATTAATCGTATTAGGAGTTTCCAAGTTAAAGAGAAAAAAAAATTGCGATGGTGATAAAATAAGTAAAATTTACCTTCCCAAGTTTATTTTGCTACTTTTAATCTGTGAAGTACAACCCATGGTCTTTAGTTGAATTGAAGTGGCTAGTTGATCTATGCCGTAATTTTTATTGGATTTCTATCAGGTAAAGGTATATTGGGAGAATAAAAGTTGTACATAAGATTAGAGATCATTTTTTAGCTTATTATGGAGCATTTATGTAAGCTCGCATGATTATTTGTCTTCAATTGGGTAGATTGGACCCAATTGGGTCGGGTTGGTTTGTGCTTACCAAGGTTGGGTTCAGTTTGGATAAGTGCTTTGGCCTATTTTTTTCGACTTGTATATTTGTTTTGTTTTTAGAAATTCGATTGAGTTGTTCAGATATTTCTCTTTTATTATCTCATTTTTCAAAATAATATATTCCGTTAGAAAAATCATACTTTGCATATTGAGTAATATACCCTTAACTGTCACATTATCTTCGTATTTATTACGAAACTGCTTTAACATGCATAGAGATTTATCTTATTTTTTAGTGCCTAGTTCAGTCTGGACCAAAATTGGACTAAAACTAAAAAATACAATTAAATGTATTTTCATTTAATTTGGGCGAGGAATGGGAGGTACGAGAAGTTTCCTTTGCTATCAATTCAACACATACTCCATGCTACACCACACCAAGCATTTTGACTAGATTGTCTAAATTTGTTAAGAGATGGTATAAACATTGAGGAAGAGTACCCTTTATTGGGAGAGTGGAGTTCTCCAGCCCGAGATCTTGGAGGGTTTAAGAATCATTTCAGGGCATCTTACTTCCATTTATTCCAAGGCTCCCAAGAGGTGATGGACAAACTCAATTCATTATATGCTCATTTGGAGTCTAGAGGTCCTTTATTGGTGGTTTTGTAGTTACAACCCCAGTTTTATACCATAGATATGGCTACCGAAATTTATAAAGAAAGTGAAAATGAGAAGGTAGACTCAATTGTGAACCATTTAGGGGAGTGTATCACAACATATGGTAACCATAATTGGGAGAGGAAAAAAAGGAAAAAAAAAAAAGAATTTTGGAAATATCTTGATAGCAATGGTCCAGAGGTAGGTGATAGAGGATCCGAAATGATTCGACAAGATCTTCTTATAAAGGTTTCATTTTTGTGTGCGGAGGACTATCGTTGTGCCTTTTGCCAGAGATACACAAGTGTAGTAGAGTATATCCATTTTGTAATGCTACTTATCCATTAAACTTGGGAGTGCTTATGCACTAGAGCATATTAATTTTGTAATCCTACTAATCCATTGAACAAAGTGCTTGTTTGAGAAGTTGATGTTATAAGGGAGATTTATTTTGGAGTATTTTTTGAATTGGAAATGGATTATTAAAACTTAAAAGCATGTTTTGGTGACACTTAGACTTAGAAAAATAGAAGAAATTTTGCTGAATTTTTTTGGTAAAATTTCATTAAATGTTTAGAAGCAGGAATTGATGTTGCCATTATTGCTCTTCATTAATGTTTATACCATCCCTTAGCAAAATAGAGGTTGTTTAATCGGATTGAACTGGAAATAAATGTTGACATTATGGTGAAGATTTGCAATCAAGAATAGGTAAGTTCCTAATTCATGTGGTGGAACCTGGATTTTAGAGCTCAAGAATTGTTTGTCTTCTTTTCTTTTTCATTCATGTTTATTTACTTTTCTTTAGGCCAACACCATGGCTCATCACCTAGCTCAATCTGTTGCTGATATTGATCACTTTGATCATGTAATCTCTTTTGATTTACTAGTTTCGGTTAGAAATCCGGTGACCATTGAGTGAAAGTTGAGCTTGCTTTTTATTCCAAAAGAAAAGTACCTATGAGAACTTGAATTGTTGGAATTACTCCGCAACACAAATAGAATTGAAATAATTACCATAAACCTAAAATTTCATAACACCAAAAGATCAATATATATGCAATCACTACTTCATAATTCAAGCATACATGTTATTTCCACTTTCTAGCATTCTACAAGCAAGTAAATGAATAAAATTATTAGCCTTTTATATCATCCTTAAAAGCTACGAGACAAATATTATTAATAATTAATTACCTAATTTTATTTTCTAAGACGTCTTCAGAATTCAAATTAAAACAGTTTTGATTCCTAATCTCTAACTCAACTCTTCTACTTAATACCCTAATCGTGATGGCTAAATCTTATAAGTTTTATGCTAGATATCTTAATTATAGAAAAAAAAAAGTTTTTGATTTATGGAAGGAGGATGTTTTTGCTAAATTCATATTCTAGATTGTACTACCATTAATCTCAAAAATCTAATTCTCTATTTCTACTTAATTTGTTCAGTTCTAAATTCTGTTTGGCCATGTTCCTAACTCTATCATTCAAAATCTCTTCTTCCTTCATCTTCTCTAACCCAATTCTTTGACTTAATACCCTAATTATAGTAGCTAAATCTTGTAAGTTGCATGCTGAATATCTTAGTTATGGAAAAAGAAAGTTCTTAGTTTATGAAAGGAGGATGTTTTTTGCTAAATTCCAAGAAAACAAAGAAGGCATTGGTAGAAAAGCGGCTAAATTATTTAGCCAAGAAAACAAAGAAGGCAATGGCAGAAAAGCAGAGCGACTTTATGTGGTCTTATTTGGATCGTCCTATGGGTAACAGAGCCAACAATCACAGAATTATACTTGGAGAAGCAAAGACAAATTGATGGTATATTTTTATATTTTGGTTTTGAATTTTGTTTTTATGTTTTATTTTATGTCGATGTTTCTTCTATATTTAGATATATATATCATTTTACATAAAAAATTATCAAATATTTATGTATTTTTAAACTGTTATTTTTTAAAACTGTTATTATTTTACATCCTGGATGTGATCTTGTGTTTTTGTGGCTGTGTATTTGGGTCATAAGCTTGCATTATTATTTATTTTTAAGTGGGTGTGTTGGACCCAATTGGGTTGGGTCGGTACATACTTACCAAGGTTTGGTTCAATTTGGATAAGTGTTTTAGCTTATTTTTTCGATATGGTGTTGTTTTCTTGTTTTGTGTTCAGAAATTTGATCGACTCATTGAGATACTTCTTTTTCATTGTCTCATTTTTTAAAACAATATGTTATGTTAGAAAAATCATACTTTGCATATCGAGTAATATACCCTTAACCAGCACATCATCTCTGTATTCATTACGGAACATCTTTAACATGCATAGAGATTTATCCTTTTTTTAGTGCCTAGTTCAGTCTGGACCAAAACTGGACCAAAACTAGAAAACGCAATTAAATGTAGTTTCATTTAATTTGGGCGAGGAATAGGAGGGATGTGAGTTCTCTTTGCTATTAGTTCAACACATACTCCATGTTGCACCACACCAAGCATTTGGATTAGACTGCCTAAATTTGTTAAGGGATAGTATAACTGCTGAGGAGGAGTACCCTTTTTTTTTTGGGAGAGTGACGTTCTCTAGTTCGAGATCTAGGAGGGTTCGAGAATTATTTTGGGGCATCTCACTTCTATCTGTTCCGAAGCTCCCAAGAGGTGATGGACAAACTTAATTCGTTATATGCTCACTTGAAGTCTAGAGGTCCTTTTATGGGTGGTTTTGTAGTTACAACCAAGTTTTATACCATAGATAAGGCTATCGAAATTTATGAAAGAAGTGAAAATGAGGAGGTTGACTCGGTTGTGAAAAATTTAAGGGAGTGTATATCACAACACATGGTAACCATAATTGGAAGAGGGAAAAAAGGAAAAAATAAAAAAAAAATTTTGAAAATATCTTGGCAGCAATGGTCCAGATGTTGGTGATAGAGGATCCGAGATGATTCGACAAGATCTTCTTATAGAGGATTGTTGTTGTGCCTTTTGCTAGAGATATGCAAGTGTAGTAGAGTATATCCATTTGATAATACTACTAATCCAATAAACGTAGGAGTGCTTGTGCATTAGAGTATATCCATTTTGTAATGCTACTAATCCATTAAACAAAGTGCTTGAAATTAAGTAATTGATTGAGAAGTTGAGATTATAAGAGAGATTTATTTCGGAGTGTTTTTTGAATTGGAAATGGATTATTAAAATTTAAAAGCATATTTTGGCGACACTTGAGACTTTGAGGCTTAGAAAAATAGAGGAAATTTTGCTAAATTTTTTGGTAAAATTTCATTAAAAATTTAAAAGCAGGAACTGAGGTTGCCATTATTGCTCTCCAAGTAGCAAAACAGAGGTTGTTTGATCAGATTTAGATGGAAATAGAAGCTGACATTATTGTGAAGTTTTGCTATCAAGAACAGGTAGGTTCCCCAATTATCATAGTGGAACCTAGATTTTAGAGCTCAAGAATTGTTTGTCCTCTTTTCTTTTTTCTTTTTTTTAAATTCATGTTCATTTACTTTTCTTTAGGCCAACATCATGGCTCATCACCTAGCTTAATCTATTGCTGATATTGATCACTTTAATCTTGTAATCTCTTCTGATTTACTAGCTTCGATTAAAAATCCGTTGGCCATTGAATGAAAATTGAGCTGGGTTTTTATTCCAAAAAAAAGTACTTATGAGAACTTGAATTGTTCGAATTACTTCGCAACACAAACAGAATTGGGTTTGTAGTCCTTTATTACAATAGTTACCATAAATCCAAAATTTCATAACACCAAAAGATTAATATATACACAATTACTGCTTCATAATTCAAGCATACATGTCATTTCCACTCTCCAGCATTCTAAGAGCAAATAATTGAATGAAATTGTTAACCCTTTGTATTATCATCAAAAGCTGTGACAGAAATATTTGTTAGAAACACGTTAGTTTTATAAATAAATAAATAATCAACGGATCTATAGATATGATTAGAAACTGCAGCAATAATATAAACAATAAATAATTAACCACAAATTAAAATTAATTAATGATAAACCTTAACAACGATGAAAGAGATGGTGATGCAGAAAAGCTGAGGCTTGTAATAACAGTCTCCTTAAGACAAGATTTGTCCGTATTAGACAAATGTCTCCTAAGATACAACAGCGAGCGTAGGCAAACACAATCGCGAGCAGAGCTTATCACCGGAACCTAGATCTAGAGACTACCTAACGAAAACAAGAATGAAAAATAGTTTTGGAATTGTTGAAGAGAAAATTCGGAAATTGATGTGCAAAATTCAGAACTATCTTCTATCGTGCATGAAAATAGAAGACATCATCTCTTTATATAGGCAGCTTGTAGGAGAGACTGAATGAGACTTCTGGCTGTGTTTAAGTCGGCATTTGCGCCGCGCACGACGTGGGGGTACGCGATGGAACTTGCTGGACTAATCTAGGATTTGTACCCCCCACGCACCT
Source organism: Croton laevigatus (assembly GCA_949640765.1). Lineage (NCBI taxonomy): Eukaryota > Viridiplantae > Streptophyta > Magnoliopsida > Malpighiales > Euphorbiaceae > Croton > Croton laevigatus. The sequence continues at coordinate 4,015 of CATIWJ010449727.1, read as the reverse complement.
CTATGCACGAGAGTGTATAACTTTGGTTTATAATGTTACACCTTACAAAAATAATCATTTATTATAAACCACTCTAACATCCCCATTCCTAACTAATGTGAGATTTGGACATTTCAACCCATTTAAACATTTGTCTCAATCTAATTTTAAGCTTCAATTTCTCATTTACCTTAAATCCATTTTGAGCATATAATATATCATTGGAACGCTCTCATTACGTAGAATATATTGACACATTTTAAATTATTCAAAACACAATTTTTCCCATAAATTATTATGCTTAAAATTGACTAAACACACCAAAATTTTCAACAATATTATTAATAAATAATTACCTTATTTTATTTTCTAAGACGTCTTCAAATAGTTTTGATTCCTCATCTTTAACCTAACTCTTCTACTTAATACCCTAATTATGATGGCTAAATCTTATAAGTTTCATATTGGAAATCTTAGTTATAGAAAAAGAAAGTTCTTGGTTTATGGAAGGAGGATGTTTTTGCTAAATTCCTATTCTATATTGTACTACCACTAATCTCAATAATACAATTGTCTATGTCTACTTAATTTGTTCAGTTCTAAATTTTGTTTGGTTGTATTCTCAACTCTATTATTCAAAACATCTTCTTCCTTCCTCCTCTTTAACCCAACTCTTCGACTTAATACCCTAATCATGGTGGCTCAATCTTGTAAGTTTCATGTTAGATATCTTAGTCGTGGAAAAGGAAAATTCTTGGTTTATGGAAGGATGAAGTTTTTGCTAAATTCCAAGATACTAAAGAGGGCATTGGTAGAAAAGCGATTAAATTATTTAGCCAAGAAAATAAAGAAGGCAGTAGCAAAAAGGCAGAGCAAATTTATGTGGTCTTATATAGATCATCTTATGGATAATAGAGCCAACAATTGTAGGACTATACTTGGGGAAGCAAAGACACAAATTGATAGTATGCTTTTATATCTTGGTTGTGAATTTTGTTTTCATGTTTTATTTTATTTTGGAATTTTTCTATATTTAGATATATATCATTTTACATAAAATATTATTAAATATTTATATATTTTTAAACTATTATTGTTTTAGATCTTTGATTTGATATTGAGTTTTTGTCGCTGCGCATGTGGCTTATAAGCTTACATGATTATTTGTTTTCAATTGGATGGGTTGGACCTAATTGGATCGGGTTGGTTTGTGCTTATCAGGATTGGGTTCGGTTTGGACAAGTGTTTTAGCTTATTCTTTTAATATAGTCTTGTCTTCTTGTTTTGTTTTTAGAAATTCGATCGAGTCGTTTAGATACTTTTCTTTCATTTTTCATTTTTCAAAACAATATATTCAGCTAGAAAAACCGTACTTTGCATATAACCGGCACATTATCTCCGTATTTATTATGGAACTTTTTCAATATACGTAAAGATTTGTCATGTTTTTTAGTGCTTAGTTGAGTCTGGACTAAAACTGGACCAAAACTAGAAAACACAATTAAATGTACTTTTATTTATTTAAAACTGAGCCAACTACGCTTTATCTAAGAAGTGAGAAAATATGTAAAGAAGGAGATCATGACATCTTAATTAAGCCAACCTAATTCTGTTATAAAAAATTAAGCCAACCTAATTACCAATTTGTTGCAATTACAAAATGACAACTCATATATTTATCGTAATTCAGCTAATGTCTCCACATCTTCCTCAATGACACTAATCAAATATTGATTATTTGAATTTTTGAAGGAGCCAGTGAAACTCATATATTCGAGTTCTGAATAAAGTAATTTGCCCTTATTTCTTCTAGATTACTAGTTAACGCACCCAGTTGCCCTATTTTGATCATTAAAACCCCAAATTATGAAGGAATTACAAGTCTGTAGCCAATAAACGAAATTACTAGCTCAGTTTACTTAGCTCTGAGCATCTTTACTAGTGTGTGCTAATGTGCTCAGAGTAGAAGACAATGCCGCTGGCTAGGAGGAAGAGGAACTACAACAACAACGAAAGAATGGTCTTAAAATCTAGGCGAGGATTTAGAGGGACGAGGAGTTCCTTTTGCTATCGGTTCAACACATACTCCATGCTGCATCACACCAAGCATTTGGATTAGACTGCCCTAAATTTTTTAAGGGATGGTATAACTACTAAGGAGGAGTACCCTTTCTTAGGAGAGTGGAGTTCTCCAGCTTGAAATCTTAAAGAGTTCAAGAATCATTTCAGGGCATCTTGCTTCCATCTATTTCGAGGATCCTAAGAGGTGATGGACAAACTCAATTCGTTATATGCTCATTTGGAGTTTGGAGGTCCTTTTATGGGTAGTTTTGTAGTTACAGCCCAGTTTTATACCATAAATAAGGCTACCGAAATTTATGAAGGAAGTGAAAATAAAGAGGTGGACTCGGTTGTGAACAATTTAGGGTAGTGTGTATTGCAGTGTGTATCACAACACATGGTAATATCTTGACAGTAATGGTTCAGAGGTTAGTGATAGAGGATCCGGGATGATTCGACAAGATCTTCTTATATAGGTTTTAGTTTTATTTGTGGAGGACTGTGTTTGGGATAAATATACATTTTAGTCACCGTACTGTTAACTTTAACATTTTACCTTTAATTTGGCAACGACAGACATAAAAATTGCAGAAATGACTTCTCAAGTTGTTTTGAATTTTCATTTTTACCATTTTTGCTGTTATGGTGCTCAGTTTTAATGCAACTTGAATTTTTTTTGCCAAAAATTCTACTTTCACACTTAATAATTGTAAAATTAGAATATAAAAATTTTAAATTATAATATAAAATATATTAATATTAATAAAATCTAAAATACACTAAAAATTCTTAATTTACAAAATAAAAAAAAAATTATTATTATTATTTTAAAAATTTTTCTAAAGAATATAAATTTAAAAAATACATCTTAAATAAGGTGGTAACTAATCTCGTATTGCAGAAACTTTAACTTTGAAATAATGTTTAGTTTATAGTCGTCACTTAATATTTATGTTTACTGTTAATTCATTCAGTGAGAATAATTCAAATTTTGATTTAACTATTTTTATTATTTAAAAATAATTATAGATCTAAATCAAAATAATTATTTAAAATAAATAATTGTAGATGTAAATCTAAATAATTTTTCTATGGGAAAATTACTAATTTAGCATTAAAGTTTGGCCGGTTTACTATTATGCCACAACATTTTCGAAAAATTGCTCTTATAGCCGAAACGTTTGGCCTAAATTATTAAAATACCACCGCATCGTTAGTTTCTTAAATTTTCCGTTAATCTAAGGGGAAAAGATTGGAAAGCCCTCATACTAATAGGGTGGCTCAGCCAGAACCCCTTTTTTCTGGTTGTGCTGAATCTCTCTCTCTCGAAGATCTCTGAACTTCATGTAAGGGGAAAAGACAAGAAAGCTGGCACGTTGTTCTTCAACCCACCTTCATCCATTAGTTGATGTTATTACAGAAATTTTTTTCTACTACAGTTTATTTTCAAAGCAGACAACACAGCACAAAATCATCGTTATTCTTCCCAGAGATTCTGTCGCTTGCGGTGGTTCTATTGTGTTCAGAATTTCCGTTAAATATCCAAAGAATATTTTTCTTTAATTGTTTCTAAACTTCCCAATTATCGAATTGCAGAAAGATCTTGGATTTGAGATTGATTTTGTTTCTTCTTATTCTTCTTGAAGTAATTTATGGATTTTTGGATCTTGAATTGGGTTTTTATGAGGGTTTTTTGTTGTATGATTATTGATTCAAGGATTTTGAATCTGAGTTGATTAGCTAATAGTTTTGAGTCAATTGGATGTGGTATGTTTGGTTGCTGAGAAAATTGAGGGAATGCTAAACCAGGAACTAAATTTAGTCTATTGATATTTTTTCTCCTACGAAAATTTACCAAGAAAAAACCCAAAAGCTGAAGCCCATCAAGATGAAGAGAAAGAAATGGTTTGAAGTCGAAAAGCAAACCCTATTGAGCAAATACTGGGTGTGAAGCAGAAGATCAAAATATCAAAGA
>CATIWJ010449720.1:0-13540 GCA_949640765.1 Croton laevigatus | reverse complement strand
TTTGAACCGTGATCCCGTTTCCGATAAGAAAACCCACCGAAATCGCCGAAATCCGACATTAACATCCTTGGCCGCAAAACTGCCCGTTGGGCCTAAACGCCGAGATGGGCCTTGCCTGATTTTCTCGAGGCTTTTGACGCATCCACAAGGCCCAGGAAAGTCTCCGCTGCTTCGTCCGCATCAAGACATGATTGTACTAAGAGCTACGAGAGTTAAGTGGAAAGACTTGTAAGTACATCAGCCTACAATGGTTGCAATTTTCAATACAGGAGTTGTATAGGGAGCAAATGCAGTCCCCTATAATCCCGGTTGTAAAGGCTAACCTTGATGGTATTCTGTTAGGGGTTTCTTCCTTTCCACAAAATTGCTTGTAAGTTAGAATCATACACTCATTTCTCTAGTGCCGAAAGTTTGTGAGGTGATTACTATCAAAGACCTCAGATTAACTGGGTTATGTAATGTAGCATATAAAGTCATTTACAAAATGTTATTGGGGCCATCATTTCAAAAAATCAAAGTGATTTTATTAAGGGTAGACTTATTGCGGATAATATCTTAATTGCTCATGAAATTACTTATTATATTCTGAATAAGAGAGAGAGGGGGGGGGGGGGGGGGGGGAATAACCATAGTTTTGCCAGGAAGCTTGACATCAAAACAAGTGAGAAGCAATGAACATGGCCCTATTAGCAAAACAAGGCTCGTGGATTTTAAAGGAACCAAATTCCTTACTGGCATGGGTACTTTAACGGAGGTACTTCCCAAACTCAATTTTTTTTTTCTATAGTGCTAGTGGAAATGCGTCATGGGGGTGGAACAACATAATATGAGAGAAAAAGCTTTTTAATGGGAACTTGCGATGGAAGATAAGGAATGGTAGAGATGTAACATGTTTCTTCGATCCTTGAATACCAAATAACAACTTTGGTATTGCATAACCAGCTTTGAAGTGGAATGGAGAAATATTCTGAGTTCACTAACTTAGGAGGCAGTGGAATATAAATGCCATTAAATCAAATTATAACGGTAATGATGCTCAAGCTATCTTAAGTATGCTACTAGCAAACATGGAGAAGCTGGACGAGATGATTTGAATCCATTCCAAAGACAGTTTATATTCAGTTAAGTCCCGATACAAAACTGTAGTTGAATTATTATAGGGACATAATTATGGTCAAGCAGGGATATTTTTCCCTAGAGGAAGTTATGGAAGATGAAAATACCAAGGAAGTTTGTGGTGATTATTTCAAGGAGGTCTCCTAGTGTGGGAGAATTTAATAAAGCACCTGCTCTTTAGGTGTATTTTTGCGAAGGCAGTATGGTTCTTCTCTCCACTTGGAATCCATATGGATAGGATCCAAGGAAATTCAATGGTGGCAATTCTGTGTAGTGATGTGCTAAAGATTGTCAATCCAACTGGCAAAGAGTGGACAAATGAGACTATGGCAATCTCATTGCTAAGGTCAAGTTGGAAGCACAAAAATGCAATCATGTTCGAAGGGAAGTATCCAAATTGTCAGGAGGTTGTGCAATATGCTGTCAAATGCTGGCAGGAGTTTGTAGAGGTTGAGCAATGCCAATAAAATCAAATATCTAATTATGATCAGAAGATGTAGTCCTGGAGCCCTCCAAATGAAGGGATGTTAAAGATAAATGTTGTTGCGGTGATTAGCGTTGAGTGAAATCTAGGAGCTATTGGAGTTGTCGTTAGAGATGAATTTGGTAGGGTTGTGTATTGAAGAGTTTAGCAACATCAATATTTGCAGGATACATTTAAATTAGAAGCTATTGCTGTCAAGATCGCTATGGAGTTAATTAAAAATAAAAAAAGGATTGGAAAAGTTGCATTGTAAACATAAGAAGTTTGTTATCTAGGAGTTCTAATGTTTTATGTGCTTTTATACCAAAGATTTGTAATGTCTATAATTTGGCTAAATCGGCGTTAGATATAAGCTTTGTTAATAATGTTGATGCGCATGAACTCCTCGTAAGATATTCTATTTAAGTTTGATATGATATAAGATTATGTTAAAAAAAAAAAAAAAGGTATGTTACGTTTTGAAGACATTTCCATACGAAGATAGAGATTTCTAGGGAATGATGGAATTCCAAACCCTCTTATGATTAAAGTTTATAGTTGATACTCAAAGATGGAAAAGCCGACAATGGGTTGGGCTTGTTTATGTAGCTTTGGTAAGAGAGATGAGCTGCTAATAATTGGGGGCCCATGATGTCGTCCCGGGAAAGCTGGAAGAAAATCAACAAAGCGTGGCGCTACAACCATCATCCAACAATGCAATCACTCTTTGCATTTATGCATTCTCGCCGATTTCTACCTTCAGAACTCGCAGCCATGGCACATGTGTCCTGCAACATTAAATTTGGACCCTGTAACTACTTTTATCCCAACACCAACTTTAAGTATTTCAGTTTTAGCACTCAAATTATCAATCACAACCAGGCTTTGTTCTCTTGCATTAGTAATAACAGAATTGTTCTCTCCCACAAGCAAAAGCCTTCCTCCATTACTTGTTCTGCCTCTAACAGACCCTCTTCTCCTAATGATGCAAGGTGGGTTCCCTCTTTTTCTCTTGCAGTATTGCATTCTCTTTTTGAACTATAAAAATTCAATATTGAATTGCGAAATTAGTACATACGGTGATGAGTTTTTGACGTTAAAGGATGGAAAGTTTGTTGCTTTGAATGTGTGGCTATGGATTGACTATGGTCTGTGGTTAGTTTTGTGCAATTTCTTTTTGGTGGTAACGTTCGACGAATGTCAGAAAGTAATTTAGAATTTTTTTGTTAGAAATTAGACTAATAACACTAGATATTTGTGCTACAGATCCAACTGAGATGGTAGGTAATCCTAGAATAGAATTAGCATTTCGAAACCTAGTCGTGCTCAAACGAACAACACTAGATGTTTGTGGTGTGATGAGGAAGTTGATTGTAGATTGAGTCAACAAAGTAAGCAAACTGACTGTTAGGAAGGGAAGGTGTAGTGAAAACCTTGAAGTAATGGCATTTAGATGTAGAATTCACATTGTTAGATTGGAATTCAACTAGTTGTATATACTCCTGACTTCTAGGCTTACATTTTTTTTAACAAAGATACTCTACATCTATAGGGGAAGGGGGAAATGCACTGACTTCTAGGCTTATGTTAACCTTCAGAAAGATTCGAAACATAAAATTTTGTTGCCACTTGCCAGTATAAAGAAATAGATTTGTTGCTTTGATTTCCATTTAGCAAACTAGCAAACTTGAATGGAGACGTAAAATCCATGTCGTTGAAAGTATATAAGGCTCGTGTTGACTGATTTCGTTATGGTTGAAGAGGTTAATCATTGGAGGATCTATACAGCTGACCCCAACTTTGTTTGGGGCTAAGGCTTGTTGTTGTTGTTGTATTTCTATTTAGCAAAATCTATAGGCTCCTACATGCTCTTTGTATGTCCTTATAGATGCACATTTCAGAAAAACAAATAGGGGGATTTGGGTTAAATTATGGTCTTCATCAAACCCATTTCAAAATTTTAGAATTCAAATTGATGTGGATACTAATGTCCATATTCATCTTCCAAAATTTTTTTCCTGTGTTGACGTATTACATTAGATATGTAATTGCTGGAGCCCAGTGACCAGTTGGTCTTCCGGTACCTCCTGGCTCCCGTTGTGTCGTACACCTTGGAGTCTTACATCTTGCTTCTGTTTTCCGATGCTTTCTCAACTCTCTGATATAATCAGTAGATTTTTGTTACTCGAGTGCTCAAATTCTTGGTTTGGATTTTCGTGGAACTCAAAATGATTTAAAGAGTTTGTATCAATAATATATTTATATACACACACACACACAACTAGGCTTCGTCTTAGAAAATGCTGTTACAAAAGATTAATAATGCAATGCAAATTTTCTATTGAATATCAATTTTGTTAAAGAACTAATGCAAAATGTGATATTTTTCTTCTCGATTTCCTCTCTGACTTTGTTTTCTCATTCAATGCTTTTGCTATCAGGTTCTTTTTACAAGTGAGGCTTCCTTGTAATTTTTCTTTATTTGTTCTTCAGTTCTACAGCCAAGATAAGAAGTGAAGTTCTCTCTCCATTTCGGTCTGTGCGGATGTTTTTCTACCTAGCCTTTATTGCAAGTGGTGGTCTGGGTGGACTAATAGCAACCACACAACTTATAGCTGCACTATCGAATCCAGCCAGAGCAGCTGAAGTCCCAGAAACATTAAAAGGTCTTGGCATAGACTTTGGAGCAGTATCTATCTTTGCATTTCTATATTACAGGGAGAACAAAGCTAAGGGTGCACAGCTTGCTAGGCTTTCAAGAGAGGAAAGCCTTTCAAACCTTAAGCTCCTTGTGGATGAAAAAAAAATCATTTCTGTCAACTCTTTGAGAGGCATTGCTCGCCTTGTAATCTGTGCTGGCCCTGAGTCCTACATTTTGGAGTCGTTTAGACGTAGTGAGCCTTTCACTCAAAGTCTCTTAGATAGAGGTGTGCTCGTGGTTCCATTTGCTACAGATGGGAATTTACCAAGGTTTGAGTTTGACGAGAGCGAGGAGATGAAGGAGATTACTGCCAAAAGGAAACGACTCTGGCAGTTGAATCCTATCTATGTTTCTGAGTGGTCCAAGTAAGAATTTACATGAGCAAATTGTCTTATACTTTGTTCTAGTTTAAGAATTTACAAATATGTATGTTTGTAATGGCAGGTGGCTAGATGACCAAAAAAAATTAGCTGGTGTGTCCGATGAATCTCCGGTGTATGTATATTAGTTTCCTATTCCTTGAACTTCTATCTTTAGGTCTTTGGAAACATGATAGCACTAGCCCTGCTAAAATCTTGATCATCTGTATTTGTTTTATAGGTATTTATCTTTGCGCTTGGATGGTCGTGTCCGTGGTAGCGGTGTTGGTTACCCACCTTGGAATGCTTTTGTCGCTCAATTGCCACCGGTAAAGGGAATGTGGACAGGTCTTCTTGATGGCTTTGATGGAAGAGTTTAGGGATTTTATTTTGTTTCCTGTTTATTGAGGTTAGTTTCTTATTAAAATTTGCTCTAATATTCTTGTGGGGTTGAAGCGTTATTCAACAGCCAGTAAATCTTCTTTCTTTTATCTAATTGTATATTCCCTTGTACCAATGGCATTGTCCCTTTCTATCAGAACATAGTATTTTCGTGTTTATGACGACATTCAGACCTTAACATGTTTCTTGGAAACAAAAGATTGATTTATTTTCTAACTGGGTGCAGTTTTATCATCCCATTGAATTATTAGACATTGTGTTGAGCAATATTTTCATTTCCTTTGGCTCTTTGTGTTGTTGACTAAATACATATTAAAAGTTCAAAACTTCTTCACTAAACTATATTAAAAAAAAAAAGCTGTACTGACTAGTGTGAACTTACAGATTGACAAGTTCCCAGTCTGAAGCATGCCCAGCTTCAGATTAGGTTTCTGAAGTTGGTTTTGTATGAGTAATTGTAATTGTTAATGTGTAGAGTCTTATAATAGGCTTAACCCACTCAAGCAGTAATTTGGAAACAATATTAATGATGTATTATTTGTTTCCTGAGAAGGGTATGTCACATCGATCTTTGATTGAAGTAAAAAAATCTGTATTGCACTCTGAAGAACAGAATTCGATGACAGAGAACATTTATGTTAGTTACACTCTTTCCTCTCGTCAGATCATTGGCAGCGAATGGCATAGACTGTGGTCCCTTTATACAAGTAGTATGTTTGGTGTGATGAGTGATCACATTATTTAAAAGCTTTCCCATAAATCCTTAGGGAGGTTCAAAGTCTTAACAGTCAAAACCTTGTTTGATTTATAGGCAATTAGATCATTCATATCAGTTTTTTTTTTTTCTCTTTAACAATTTGATTTTGGCAGCCAGAAATGAAAGATTAACAAAGAATAGGACACAGAAGCACTAGGGAGTATGATACACACTGATGTCATAGATTAAAGCTTAAGCTGGACAGTGGAGATATGAAAATCAAAATTACAGTAGAGACATATTGCAAACTCATTTAACTTCCTCTATTTCATCCAATGCATAGTTGTTTGTTGACACGTTCGCATAGTTAACTTTGTCGAATCGAACAACAACTGGGTAACGTGTCTTGGGGTCCTGTCCAACATAAATTTGAACACAGATATGAACTATTGAATCAAATACAAAATGAGAAAAATGGTTTTGAGAGGAAGAGACTACTAACCTGATCAACAGCTACAACAGATCCTATGCCATTAAACCAGTAGGATTCCCTCCTGAGAATCTTCACCTGTATATTTGGACACATTCACAGGTAAGTCTCATCTTAATGTTACTTGGCAGACTAATTATAAGTTCCGGTAGAAACGTAGGACTTCAAGTTGCACGTATTAAAAATCCTTTTTAGTGCCTAATCAACAAAAAAACAAATAAACAAATTTGCAGAGAACCTGAAATTTATGATCTTCATATAAATATTTATTCCCTTACTCAGATAAGGCTTAAATCATCTGGTTAAGAATCAATAGGTACATTTTTTTTTTTTTTTTAAATTTTAAAATGATATCAGGCTTTTCCAGCTCTACTTCTCTTATGTTTTTAAGCTTTTTGCCAATAATCCATGAAAGAATCAGTTTTGCTGATTTCCTTATAATAACGTGATTTATAAATACTAGCTTCTCGATTATATTTATGATGATATCATTAGAAATATAATACTTAAACTGTACTCTTTATTTCTATCGATGTTGAAACTGTAAGCTATATATTTATATGAAAAGAGTAATAAGAAAACTGACCTTAGTTCCTCTCTTGGGACCAATTGGTGGTGGCTTAGGTTTTGGAGCTTCAGTAGCAGCTGGTGCTTCGGTGGTAGCCGGAGGAGCAGCACCTTCCTCAGCTGCCCTCACAACAAGCCTTGAAGAGTTGGTGTTATTGGTCTTGGGAGGGAAGAAGACCATGTTGGTTCTTGAACCAGAGTTGTTAGAATTGGTTGCAACGTTAGGAGTTAAAAGGAACCCAGAAGCAGCAGATGCCATGCTGCAGCTAGCCATTCTTCTTCTGCTTCAATCTATTTTCTTGTAATCCCTCGAAAATAGATAGTTTAGTGGGAAAAAAGACAGGAAATAAGAGATTGAGAGGCTTTGAATTAATGAACACAGAATTGTATTGTATTGTATTTTGTTGTGGGGGAATTATCTATCTCATCTTGGAAACTAAATGTCAATCGTTTCCTCCACTAGAGTGCTGCCACTTGTGCACCATATCTCTTTTCTTTGGATAATGTTTTTACAACTCATCTCTCTCTTTGTTTTTCTTTATATATATCTGGCTTCGACTCACTGAGTTGCTCAACCTTTTCAACTCGCTGTCTTTTTACATATTTGGAATCTTTCTCAAAGATAATTATATTATGACATCCACATAAGTAATTTATTGGCTCATTTATTTTTATTATTTTCATGGTGATATTAAGAGTTGCTTTGTAAGTGTGTTATTTTTAAGCCACTTAGAGTAATGTGTACATCATATCTTACTTGATAATAAAATAAGTTCTTGGATTCAATCCATAGATTTTGTAAAATTTATTAAATCCAAAATACACAAATTATATTACTTAAAGTAAAAAAAAAATTAATTTATATATTTTAAAATAATTATTAAATAATTTATAAAATATATAAATAATAAAAGGATGAAATTTATGAAAGAGGATCTCACTAGCTATTGAAACAGCAAAATTTCAAGATTTTTTTTTTTAACAAACGAATGAGAATGCTTACTGTTATGGTTGTGGTTCAGGTTGAAGTGAACTCTCTTGATACTATTGTACAAAATAATCTCTAAAAGTTTTTGACAAAACTTACTTTACCATAGTTTTAAATTAGTTTTATTAGAAGTATATAAATTTTTAAAATTTGTCAAGTAGATCGTTAAAATTATATAAGGGTGTAATTGATTAATAAATGTTAAATTAAAATCATTTTGGGGTGAAATCGGAAAACACAGAAAGTTCAGGGTGATATCAGGCCCTAAATAAATTCCTTTCTCCTCATGGACTCAATGGGCTTTCTAAAGGCCCTGAAATCTCTCCATAAGACTAATTGAAACAACGCCCACTTCAGTTCAATATCAATATGTTAACCCAATTTGAATGAACAATTGGCGCCATGCGCTCCAAAGTTTAGGGCTTTGAATTCAAATCGATCGAGCAGATGAAATTCCAAATGAAGAGGAAAAATTCCCAAATCCACATCAAAGATTCATGTCCGATTCGATCTTCGTTTCCTCTAGGCTTCTCCAGAGTACAAGGCTCTAAAACGCAATGGAAAGCTATACCTGGCCAAGCCCAAGGCAATTTTTTCTAATTTATAGTACAATTTATTTCATTTTCATAATTCAATTGAATTTGTTGTAGTTTGCCGCGAATTTCTTATTTCGATATTTATAGCAGTTTAATCTCTTCCTCTTTAGGTGACAATGTCGAATTACTAGTGTCTCCCTCAGTTACCTCACAAAGAAATCAGGCTCCAATATGTGAGTTTGCTATTTTCTATTTACATCTTATTGTTGTATTTGTTCAAGTTTTATTTGCAAGTATCGAATTAATGCAATTTAAATGATTTGTTTAATTTTGAAATTACTGATAAGCTGGTTGCAGATGCAGCTGATGACCCCAAGACATCTGAATTTGCTTTCTTTAAGAAATTAAAAGAAGATGCAGGTCATAAAAATTGTTCCCATTCACTGCATCAAATTAAAGACCAATCTGCGAAGTTCAAATCCATTCGAGGTGAGTTTAAGTAAGTCAGTTTGTTGACATTATCAAAGTACTTAAGCTTGCATTTGCTCTTGGGTTTGTGAGTGATGCTGCAATAGATGTGCTATATTATAGACAAATTTTCAATGTTACTTCCCTTTCTAATGGTGTTTATTCAAATATCTATTTCTTATTAATTTAGCTTAAAATATGTGCATTTTATGCAGAGAGAACCAATGCTGCTGAGAAAAAACATAATGATATTAAGTCCACACTGCTTCCTGAAAATGTAGCACCTGATAAGTTTGTCTCATTCCTCTCACCACCTGGTAATTCATCCATGAAGTCAGGTAACTATGTCCCAGTTTCCATTTTTTTGGGTAAATGAATATTGAGGGGAAAAAGGAAAACGAATATTGAGGAAGAGACATAATAAATAAGTTCTGATACATATTTTAGTGGTTTAAACATAAAAGTTAACGAGTTGGAAACCTATGGGACTAGAGGTAACATATATGGCTCTAGACATGTTACCTTAATCTAAATCAGTTAAGTTTGTTAGTACTTGGTAACATCCGTCACTTGGAAATAAATCCTTTTTCTTCTGGAAGAACCACTGTTGCACATTGGAGTTTCTGTGGTCATAATCCCCGTTTTCTTCTTTTTCCAATTATTGTTGAGTAAAACTTCCAAAGTTCTATAAAATATGATGTCAATTTAAAATTGCTTCATGGTCTGTAAAACTATGTCGTTATTTCATCAAACAACCAGTGATGTCATTTTTGTTGGCAGGGGTAGACATAAAGAACTCTGGTACAACCTTGATGGATACACATAGTGCACAGGAAAACATGGAGGAATCTGGTAAAATGCTAAGATGTTTGAGTTTATTCTCACCTTATATTTCTTACTAAAGCGATGATGAAAGAAACTAAATAATCCAACTAAATAATTGAATCTCTTATGATGCTCTTCTAACATATTTTCATATAAATATTTTCTGAACTGGTGTTTGTTATATGTTTTGGCTACATTAGGTAGCCTTGGTTGTGCTTGTGCTTTGACAATCCTGTCCTGGTGACCTTAATATTACATTGTGTTTTTGAAGTTGGAAACCCTTATCGCCGGTGGAATTCATTTTTCACTCTGCAGTTGTCCTTCTTATCTTCATTCTTTCTTTCCTAGCTCAGGAATGCAATAATCTTACTAAACTGAGAATGTTATTCATTTTGCTCATTTACACATAATTACTGTTTCAATTCTTCAGGGGATTGGTGTAGCAATACTGACATCTTTACAAGAAAAAGGCAGAAGTTACGTCAATTGGTTGCAAAGTCTTCATTTCCTGAAGTTGACAAACTCAATTATAAGGGGTTAGACACATAGCTGTTAATAAGACATTTCCTTTTCATTGTTCCACACTGATGGACAGTATAAGAAATTTTCACAGGTGTGATATTGTCTCTGCATTGTTGAGTAAACTGTTCCTTGAAAGCAATGAGGACAAGGTTTGATTCTTGTTCCTTCTTCTAAAGAGACATAAATTCTCTAATGTGTGTAATTAGGCAGTAGTACTGTTTCTTGCAGAGTTTTGGATTGTTAGAGACAAAGAAATTGAAGAGAGATACCAAATCCAGGTTACTTACTTCTCTAGAGTCAGATATGGACTTTGAGGAAAATAATTGGGTGCCTAAAAGCAATTATATGGAACTTGAATGCGGACCGTCCTTTGATTATGGATTTTTATCTTATCGGTCAGAAATACCCTGGGAGAGAGTGCTTCCAAATCCTAGCTCTCCAGATCATTTCCAGAGAACTTATCTTGACAACAGAATAATGGATGTTGATTTTGAATTAGAAGAAAGAACTCCTCGGATCCTTCCAAATCCTAACTCTCCGGGCTGTCATTTTAAGGGAACTTATCTTGACAACAGAATAATGGATATTGATTATGAATTACAGGAAAGCACTGCTCGAAATCTTCCAAATTCCAACTCCATGGGCTTTTATTTTCTGAGAACTTACATTGACGACGGAGTAAGGAGTGTTGATTGTGAATTGGAAGAAAGAACTGCTTCAGTTCTTTCAATTCCCAACTCTCCAGGCTGTCATATTAACAGAACTCATCTTGACAACAGAATAACGGATGTTGATTATGAATTAGACGAAAGAACTGCTCCAATTCTTCCAAATCCCAACTCTCCGGGCTGTTATTTTGAGAGAAATTACATTAACAACAGAATAATGGGAGTTGATTACGAATTGGAAGAAGAAAGAACTGCTCCTATTCTTCCAAAACTCGACCTTCCAGGATGTCATTTCGAGAGAACTTATCTTCACAATCACAACAGAATAACGGATGTTGGTTACGAACTGGGAGAAAGAATTGCTCCAACTGTCTGCACTGAAGTCGATTCTGGTTTTGATTTCCATATCAACCGACAAAGATCACTTAAACTGGAACATATTGAAGAGTTTGATAGATTTCAGTATCCTATCAAACCTGTGCACAGAAGAGAGCCCCAGCCTCTTCTGCTTGGTGGCGAGTTACAGAACACAACAAATAGAGAGCTGAGTTCGTGTTCCATTCTATCAAGTTCATATGGCAACTATCAACAAAAGTACCCAGATGACAATTTTATTTTGAGTGAATTAAATATGCCTTCAGTTCAGTTCTCCCCTTCAGAGAGAGACAAGAGTCATAATTTTGAAGAATGTTTTCAGGTTAAGGATGGCAATATTGTTACTGTTATTAACAATTCGAGTGATTATTCTTGTTACAATGCCAAATTCAAAGATAGCATGATCTTGCCTTCTACTAGAAATCAGCTCTGGTTTATGAAAAAGGTTGTGGATAAGGACTGTTATTGTCTCAATGAAGAAGAATTGTTCTCCCCTGGACTAGATTTTTATCTAGAGCCAGAGTGCATAGCAATAGTGAGTGATTCCTTAAGAAATTACAGTTCATGTACTTATCCAGCTCTTGAATTTCCTAGAGACGAAGGCAAGTCTGATTGGAGATGAGAATGCAAATTGCATAGATGGTTTCAGCAATAAAAGAATCATGAATCCTGAATATCTGGCTAACATCAATGATTGGTCTACCTTTTATTTGGAAAAGAAGGTTTGTCCCTGAAGGGGAAATGTAGGAAGATGAGAAACTATAAAGTTTACTCCTTTATTATTTCATTGCGGTCCATGCTTTGATATATAGATATTTTCCGTGGCCTGAAGAAGCTTATCAATTCAATAGAATTTAAAAGAAGGCCTACAATTTTTGTGGGTCTTGCTGAGCTGATTAAAAATTGAGCTACCAATATTGCTATACGATCGCATTCATAGCACCAAGACCAATCGTTCTTATGATTTTGGCTACTTGATGCACAATAATAGCTGTCCCAACCCATTTCCGAATGTTTTTCTCCTTTTTCAATGGGAAATTTCGTAACTTCAATGCAATTTAACTATGGTAAGTTACATAAGTTTTTTTTTTTTTCATGAAAAATCATGCAATATAATCATAATTTTTTTTTGGACAAATTATATTACATTAATATTTACCAAATATTATCTTTTTTTTTTTATGTGCATAATAATGCCATGTTATTCTATGGTCGTTGGTTGCTGCAATTAATTGAGAAGTCTTGAATTTGAACCGTATTGGAGTAGTTGAAGTCAAATTAACCATATAATTTTGACAGAATGACTTTTGTATCGTGAATTAAAAGAAAAGTCTTGGTGGTGACAACTGATGGTGAAATAATTTTTTTACCTTATACCTAATTACAGATCTTTATAAATTGAGTTTGCGTCTTTTTTTTTTTTTTTTTGAGTATAAATACTTTTTAAATTTAGATTTATTATTAGCTTTGTTGGTCACCTATATTTCGATTTAATTCCTTTCTAATGTAAAAATTGCATTGAAATAAGGTTACAAAAACAGCAAGTGAAAGCATTCCACAATTAATGTCATAAACAAATAGAATTAAAGAACAAAACCTGACCGCACCGGCGACGCCACGCTCCCCTTCTTTAAACGGCGACACAAGAAGTGGTCCCACATTGCCACGTGACTGTACCCACGTTTTTGCTGACCTGACCTCACTTGTCCGCTACTACAACCACCTTTCACTTGTTCTACTTTAACCTCCCGAATCCCATAATCTTTCAGCAAAAACCATAACCTCCCCCAATCTGGCCTTTCTTGCTTAATGTTGATGCCCTGCTCTTTAGGTTCCTCTCTAAGCTGATAATGACTCTTTTTTTTAATATATATATTTAGTTTTTTTTTTTTTTTTACCAAAGATATTGATTTCATTAATACTACTTTAAAATATTACAATAGATTAATTGTAACTGAGCATACCTATTAAAAAAGATCTTTCAAAGCCGATCTAGCTAAAAGATGTGCTAGAATATTACGGAATCTAGGCACAAATAAATAGGAAAAAGAAGAGCTAGATAACAAAATTTGTTTTGAGTCGAGCACTACATCTTCCAACATATATGCAACTTCTTTATCTGCATTAATGACATCAATAATCATCTTGCAATCTGATTCTACCTGACAATAAGTCCACTGTCGTTGACGACAGAGTTCCAAAGCCTTTTTAATTGCCAAAGCTTCTAATAGTGCAGAATCCAAAATGAATGGAAAACGAAAGATCCTCCAGTCAATCAACCTGCAATGAGAATTCCTAACCACCACAGCACAAACTCCCATATTCCTCTTTTTATCCACAGCAGCATCAACATTCAATTTCAG
>CATIWJ010449706.1:0-16332 GCA_949640765.1 Croton laevigatus | reverse complement strand
TTCTTCAATTGCTAAATTTCCTCTTGCAACAAATGTTGAATGCCAAGCCAATATAGGAAATAGATGTACTTGTGGAAGATTAGTAATGCCTAAATAATCAAAATATTTGAAACCTTCTTTATTCTTTGTATAATAGCATCTACACACTGGATGTAGCAATTATTTTTCGAATTTAAAAATAGTATATCAAATTACCCAATATTTTAATATAATCTACACAAATTAATAACTTTTTTTTTTTAAACATGTAAGTGTAATTGAAACATGTATTTATAAAGAAGAATAAACAATGAATTATAGTTTCAATACAATATATATTCTAGATAGGTGCATCCTACCTCTTTTAAAATGATTGTATCTTATTTCCGATTATAATTCTTAGGGGTGAGCATTTTTATCGAATATCAAAATTTTTTATAGGAATAATTCGTAATGGTTATCGAATTTTTTTTATCATTTTTCAAATTTGGTATTTGGTAACCGTAATCAATTTTTGGTAAATAGATTTTCTAGTAAAAATTGATGGTTTTTGAATTTCTCTTTTCTTTTTAGATTTGATTTTCAAAAAAATGTTTTTTGTTTATTTTATACATTTTAACATTTGATATATTTAGCATATTATGTAATTCGGTTAGTGTTATTTACCGAACAGTAATTTACTGTTTATTAATTTACCATTCGGTAAAAACAAATTCAGTAAATTTTTTAAAATTCGGTATTCGATAAAATAAATTGAGTGTTCGGGACGATAATTTTTAGGGAATACTCACCCCTAATAATTAGGGCCCTCTATGTGTGGAATCAGACGTTAAATGTGCCATCTCATGAGTTTTGGACTCAAATTTAAGATATTGGAAATTTTAGACAGATTTCAATAGATTTAACAAATTAATTTCTACTTTTAATGGTGTGTTTTCTCACTCAATCTCTAAAAATCACACACTTGAAGAAATAACACTATAGTCTTTTCCTCAAAAGCTACTTTAATATGTAGAAGGAGATGTTGGAGATTTTGGCTTTGAGAATGTGATTTTTAGTTAAATTTGAGCGTGATAATTTAATGGAAAGTTGTGATTTGAATAATATGAGATGTGCCATTGTATTTTATACAATAAGAGCTTTCCAACGGTATATTATATGCTCAAAACAGATTAAAGGTGAATGAAAAATTGAAGCTCATAGTGAGTTTGGTACAAAGAATTATTAGAAAAATGAATGAAATAAGAGGTCAATCCCACATCGCTACTTTATAAGATACGTAGTGGTTTATAAAGATCAAACTTCATATGATTGTAAAATTTTAAGCCAGAGGCTCTCTTGCGCATATAAGGGCGTAGCGGATGCAAATCCTAGGTCTGCACAGCCCTACTACAATTTATTTTAGTATAAAAACCGACTTCATTTTTAAATATTAATTCTCATTCGTTTTAGTATTAAAATTGGCTTCAGTCTTAAAGAGACTGCTAATACAGGTCTTAGCATTACTTCTTATTTTACGATTGAAGTTTACTTACGATTTAATTCTGTAATCTGTAATTTTGTATGCATAATTCATTTTGTTCATTCTGAATCTAACGTTTCTAACCGGAGGAACTTGGAATCCACTTCAATTGCTAATGTCCAACAACTTTGGATTTTTTGAGAATAAAAGTCCATATATACATATAAAGTTTAACTTCAACATCCTCATCATCATCTAGTGAGAGAGGACGAAGGTTGACTCACAATAAGGAATAGCCATTGAAGAACTCCCGCTCATGCAGAAGCAAGACTGCCAATAAGGAATAGCCATTGAATTGACTAATTACTGATTTTAAATTGTTGCGTTGTTTTTTTTCATTTCTTGACAGTGTTAATATGAAATTGATTTGTTTGCAGTCAAAAACAAATATCTTATTTCCAATTTTTCTAAACATGTATTTTTATTATTTATTATCTTTTGTCTGGAAAGTAGTTTTTACTTTTTCCATGTTTGTGTGTCGAAAAAGTTGATACTATTAAAATGTGTAGCTCAGAAAGACAATCAATCCAAGAGGTGAAAGAAAGATTCCAAACTCGAAGATTAAACAAAAGAATAAAAACAAAACAGCTTATTTAACAGAAAAAAAAAATTATTATACTACATTCCAAGCGACATGGAGTTTTGTGCAATCAACGTCCACCTTTAATTTATTCCAATTTTGTACCCTCAAACTAAAAGTATTGCTTTATTTCTTTATCTTTGCATTATTAAAGTTGCTTTATTTTTTTTTAATCTGCATTAAAGTTGCTTTATTTGTTTATCTTTACATACAAAACATTATTATTGGTGGGCAGCACATATTCTGCATTATCTTTAAAAAAGTATATTCTGCATTATATTGGTCACTCTGCCAATGGTACGCATATGACCTATCTAATCATACGAAAGTTGGCAATTTGGATATTATTGAACTTTTTTTTTTTTTTTGAAAAAAAATTACGATTATATTTAAGTATTTTCACTATTTTCTATGTGTTTTTACAAATTAACTATTTTATTTTTAAATTTTATAAAAATTATGCTATTTTATTTTTAATTTCTCACCGAAAATAATAATATAAATTAACAAGTCATGTCTAATTTGAATCGTTTCTCCTCTTTAATTATAAATATTATATTAATTTTAAATAAAACAACATATATTTACTGGAAATATTAAAAATACAATATTTTTTTACTCGACCAACCGTCAGGAGAAGAAAAAACAACGGGTACACTAATCAGTAAGATTGTTAAAGTAGCAATTTTTGCATTTTGGCCTAAATGAAGTCATTTTTCTTAAAATAGGTTTTTCTTT
Organism: Croton laevigatus; assembly: GCA_949640765.1. Lineage (NCBI taxonomy): Eukaryota > Viridiplantae > Streptophyta > Magnoliopsida > Malpighiales > Euphorbiaceae > Croton > Croton laevigatus. Next base: position 13,513 of record CATIWJ010449706.1, on the reverse strand, counting down.
AGTTTTTTCCTAAATAAAAAAATTAGGGTGCGACTCCTCAAAATTCATTTTGCATGTTAATGCATTTAAACAGGAACAAAACTAGAAATGTTATTAGTTTCCAGCCTTAAGTATACTCTATCTCAAAATGGGAATTTTCCCAAATCAAATTGGTTTAGAACAGAACAGAAAAACAGAGTTGAAACACAAATCAGCTCAATCCAAACCATATTGAAACAAACCAACAAAATCAAACGGAAATTCAAAGTCAACATCACATTCAGCAACCAGCCTCCAATAAGAAACTATTATGCGAAAGTTAACTAGTCAACCAGTTAACTCTGTCATTGCCCGCCACACGCTGCCAGTAGGCTTCACACGTTACCATCTCGGCCGACAAAGTTTCAGCCATATTCCAACTTGATTCTGGCAAACTTCCGGTGACTGATCATCGTTTAGTCTTCATCGCCGCTATGTCAGCCGCCGTTCTGCCGCTAGCCTTGCCACCTTAGCTCCACATTATCCCTCTTGGCATGTGACCTATTGCCTTGTGTCACTATCTGTCACATGGCAGTGACATGTGGTGCTGACTCATCTGCTCATTCTAAAGCAGCTACTAACACGTTGCCCAATTAGAGGCTGCAACGTGTCATCGACACTGTTCATATGAATTTTTATCTAATTTTCTCTTATTTTTCAAGTTTTCTCCTATTCTAGAGCATTTTAGAATGCTTTATTCAAGAATATTCCTTGCTTTAGCTTTAAGAAAAAGAAACCTTACTGTTGGCTGACTTGGAGATCTATAATTAATTCTCTCTTGATTATTATTCTTTTTAATTATTTATTTGAGTTTATTTTGTATTTATTTGCCATTAGTTATTCATGCATTATTTTATTTTTCTCCTAATAATTTGACTTAGTTTTCTCTTTAAAATATTCTTTTTCATAATTATTTTTACCCCACATTTGAAAATCTAGTCTGTGATTCACTTTGGTTTTAGATTAAAGTCTTTTTGAAATAAAATCTATTTTTGCCTATTGGATTATATGGAGTCATATTTTTTTTTTCAAAATTTAGATTTTTCCTTAGTTTTTTTTAAATAACAATTTAAGGTGGTGACCCTCCAATTTTTCTCCTCTGTTCAACGAGTCCCTATTTTTCAAATTCTCTTCAAATTCCTTTTTGGTATCATTTTTCAATGTTGGCACCGATTTAGGCAAATTAGTACACAAAATTGAAGTACTTGATAAGTCCAATCTAACTACGGTTTTATTTTTCCCATCTGGTGACCAAAAGGCTTAAAAATGGATTGAAGTTTTTGCAGGCTAATTGTTTCAATTCATTTTTTTTAGCCTTTTTGGTCACTGAATGTGGAAAATAAAACCATTGTTAGATTGAGCTAGTTGAGTACTTTAATTTCATATACTCATTTGCTTCGATCATTTTCGAAATAAAAAATTAAGGTTATGGAATGAAGTTTTTGTAGGCAAGTTGTTTCAATCTATTTTTTGAGCCTTTTCGGTCACCAAACGAAGAAAATAAGATCATAATTAGATTGAACTTGTAGAGTAATTTAATTTTATGTGTTCATTTGCTTTTATTAGTGTCGAAATCGAAAAATGAGGTTATGGACTGAAGTTTTTGAAAGTGAACTGTTTTAGTTCGTTTTTTGAGTATTTTCAGTGATCGGATGAAAAAATAAAATCATGTTAAGATTGGGCTTATCAAGTACTTCAATTTCATGTACTTATTTGCTTTGATCGGTGCAGAAATTGGAAAAAGAGGTTTTGGATTAGTGGATTGGGTTAACCATTTTAGATTAATGGATTTATGACTAAGTAATTGATGAAGTCCAGTAAAGTGGATCATTTTGGAGGTTTGTGGTCAAACTAAAGTCTAGCTGTATGCATATCACGGGCCCCGGGTTGGGTTGTGACAAATAGTTTTTGAAATAAATGAATTGTGAAAATTTAGTTTTGATATAAGTGTGAAAATTTTAAGGATGAAGTTTTTATAAGGTGGTAAGATTGTAAAATTCTTAGTTTTAGGAAGTTGAAAAGTCAGGCATTATACATAAAAGAATTCTGCATATATTTGGGTATAAGAAAAATGATACTGCAAATTAAACTCATTTTGGATATAATACACATTATAAAAGAATTGCACCATATGAGAAATACAATTTTCCTAATAAAATATCTATTTAATTTAATATATTTAACGTGTATTATTTTATAGGAAAATAAATAGTTAATAGATAGCTATCGCAAACAATAGTAAAGTATCGGGGTCATTCTTTACCTCCTTTTTTTCATTAGTTCAAACTTCGTGAACTTTATAAGATCATGATTTTAGACTTGGAAACCATATCTCCAAAATCCTAGAATGGTGGGCGATCTCTTCTTCTTACCTATAAGCATCTTAAACATAGGGTGAGGTTCCCCCTTCTCCGCTTCACAGAACATTTGCTTAATTATTGTAATATAACACCTATCTAGTTAGGGCCTAAGTCGTTTAGGACATTATATTACCTCTATGCCTATCCCGTGCTAAGTGTTTCTTTTTGTCTTTTAAAATGCTGAGCGAAATATTCATGTTAAACATGGACAACATAGAGTATTATTAGTTACAAGCTCGTCCTGGCTATAAACTTCTTCAATAAGATATAGAGTATGTTCCTAGTGCTAACGAAAGTGACTTAGTGCTAGTGCAAATGAACAATGGAGGGGGGTTTCTTTTTTCGACATTATAGAGCAATAATATGCATAAATTATCCCCTTTCTGGCTCTCCAAAAAAAGACAAAGCTAAATTAAACTCTCTCAGAATTTGGGAGACTAAGGAGGTATACCCAAAGACAGTTTATTGCGAGTTCTATGAGTGCCAAGAGGGCGCTAGAGAGCGATCTCCTATGGAAAGCAAGCATATAGTTTACCTTGGACTAAATTGCATATTACATAGTGTTTCACACACTAAGTTATTTCTTTTGACTTTGTAGCAATGGACTATGACCTAATTAGAAGAATTGCAGCATTCTTTAAGTTGATGAGGATAAAAGTACCAAAATGACCTTAAAGGGATGTTATCCCAGAAACAAGATCTAGAGGGCAGAAGCGACCTTAAAGGGGTCACGCCTAGAGCTCCTTGACTGTAATCAGATATTATGGTCAACGTCTCGCCAGAAGAAAGGCTAGTAAAAAGAAGACCCCAAACATAGAGTGCCTTCTTCCCTTGAAATGAAGAATCTGCTGAGGTCGAGGTAGAGAACCCCGATCCATAACCCATGGGTAACAAGGTCACTTGAAGAGAGACCTTTGAAGAAAGAGTCCCTCTTCCCACTCCTAGATCACCAGTAGGGGCTGAAGAAATAACCACCTCGAGCAACTTTAACATATTATTACAACATACTGGGAAAATGCATCACTACTCCACCCCCATGTGTGCCAGCATATGATAAAAGAGATGGAGTTTTTTGCATACATGCATAATATGTCAAAAGTCCGCACCCCATTATGGCTGATAACATAATAAGGGGGAGTATGGTGGTGAGTATTCTTTGATCTTTTTGTGTAGAGACCTCTTTATTAAAGAAACCAACCTTGTGCTTACTAAAAAATTTTCTTTCTTAATAGTGCACTTCTTGGGCCCTTCTGGAGCTAGAAATGTGATACTGAAACCAGGTTGAGAAATTGAAAAATTGGTTATGGCAAATAGTAAGCTGGAGGAAGAGAAAAGTTATGGAAGAAGAGTTACGCATCCAAGTGCTCTAACTGAAAGTAGTCATGACCAAACTAGGGCAGAGTTATATGCTGCCAAAGAAGAAATCAAGACTTGCCAAGAAAAATACTTATCCAGAAAAAGAAAGGCATCTAATTCAAAGAGGTTGTTGGATAGCGTCTATAGCGCCCCTTATAGATCTACCTAAAAAAACCTATAAAAGTGCTACACCTGACTCCTAAACATGCATTCATAATTTACTATAAAATTTTTGCAAAACTTTTGACAGTCTCCCCTATAAATTCAACATGCGAAGTGTTGTGATAACCTAAAATTTTCACAATTAAATTTTGAGCTCAACATTTAGTCAAATCACATCTCAATTTTCACAATAATATGAATCCCACAATTTATTAGACATAGATTCCACAAATTTTAGTAATCCAACCATATCCATAACTAATAATAAATTTGCGGAATAACCTTAAATATTTAGCGTAATATTAAATTCATTTGTACATGCCAACTAATGAGTCTATATTAATAGAAATATACCTAAAATAATAATGCTTGAGGCTGGTTATGCTAATATTTGCTAGCTTCTACTTTACGACTTCGTTACCTACGAGTTAGACATATAACTCATTGAGCAGTTACATCGAGCGGATACTTTAACTATTAAAAAGCAATATAATGTAAAAATAACAATATTTAAACATAATGAACACGTTCAATAATTTTTATTAAGCTTTACTGTATAAGCAGCTCTATTTAGCCCTAAGATGAACAAAGGGATAAGTCAAATTGTATGTCTGTATAACTGTATGTTTGTATAACTATATGAAGTACCCAAGCTACTAAATCTCAAAGGCCGTCATTGGAGTCTATATGTATATCTCAATGGGCATAATCGGAGTCTGTATAGTAATAGGCGGTGTAGAATGTAATGGTTGTTGTGGATTATTTATGGCAGGATAGTTATTTATAATGGCTTGGTGCATAGTGCTTCTACAGCGGATGGTATGGTGTGGACACTATAGATTCACTGTTGGGAGGTATGGGTTATGTCCACACGAATTGCCGTAGGAGACGGCATATATATAGTTGGTAATATGTCAGTAGCAAGGTCAGGTACAAGTTGAGGTTGAGTTCATTGGAAAGAAGGAGCCGAGGCGCGCCTTAGCTCTAGCTTGTGTGGGGAGGTCAGCGACCTCTCTGTTGGGTTGTGAGTGGCTGTTTCCTTAGCAGATTGCAGGTTCGGTTGTGGGTCTAGTTCCTAAATAGGTAAGGGGACTTACATATGTCTTTCCCAAGGTCCAAGTCATTTCATGTCTTGGGTGTTTTGTCGAGAGCGGACTGCCTTATGCCTTCGATTCGTGACTATTCATTGTATATCACAGTAAATGTTTGACCGATTAACTAGCTAACCTTATCCTAGTGGTAGGCCAATAGGGGCATCTTGGTCATTTAGGTCATCATTAATGCATTTTTCTTGGGAAAGCAGGCATTTTAGCTATAAAAAGGACGTTACCAAGGTTTCGTTCGTTTATTTCCTTCGTTTAATGTTTTCTGGTGTTGTAATGAGTAATGAAAGTAATGACCTTGGTCAACTCGACGGTTGGTCGGGACTTACAGAGATAAGTTTATTTCAGTCAGGTCGTACATGTGATGCATTAATTACCATACGCACACGGGCTGCACCAAGTAGGTCACGTTGCAGTTGTGAAGGCGTGATAGGAAGGCTGACCCTATCTACCATTAAGATGCCTAATGAAGTTTTATCATTGAGAAGCCCTTCGTTATATTTATCCTATCTTACAGAGCCTATAGGCAAAGAGATAGAATGTGTAACGTGCCATCGGTATGTTATTCGTATTAGCATATTTGCTTCCGTCATATAGAGCCCATCGCCTTTACTTACTATTCTCTACTTCGATGTGACCCAGGTACTATGCCTCATCAACTGAGTTATGGTTAGAAGAGATGTAGGATTCCCCATTCCTTTCAGCTAGTGGCGGGGGCTTGAGGGAGTATGATCGTATGGTGATTGTAGTGTTGTCTCACTACGAAGTGAAATGTTCTACTCCTTGTGAGGCAATGTTAAAAGTGGCTAAACCTCCGTCGTTTATCTATGAGATGAGTGGGGCAGAGGTCGTTATATTGGTCATATTAACTGCATACCAACTGGAGGGAGCGGTATGTAGACCTTGGAGGTCACCGTTGTGTGGGTGCCATAGGTTTTATGTTCTCGAGTCTATGAGTCCACCTAATGAAAGTTGCCTTTGCAGGTTGTGAGGCTATAGAGACTACAGAGATAATGGCTTTTGGTTAGTGTAGTAGATGGTAGTTTAATATTTGTACAGAAGGTACTCTTGATATTTATAAATGTGTAATTTTCTGATGAGATATTAATAAAGAGCAGTTAGTTTGTTGTATGTGTTAATGTATGCTATGATGTTTTCTAATTTTTTATCTGTTTTATGTTTAACTAAATGTTAAAAGTTATGACTAAGAACTCTTAGGTGCAGGCGACTGGGGGGTCGACTAATGCGCACTCGTTGGCCATTGAGTTTTTCTTATTTGTAGCTCACCAGATTGAGTATTCAAATTGTAATTCATTCATACTAGTAGGACATCCTTGGGTTTATGAATTAAAATAAATTGTTATTATTTTCTTTAACATTTTGGAATATGGATTCTGGCATGGAACTCGACCATGTTTAGGTTGGACTCGTTTATTACTTATATAAGGACCTCATCTAGTCCAGTCAGTAGACCTTTATCATCATCTTTTCTTAAAATTTCTCTTAAATTTGACAGTGGCGAATGTGTTACCATTCTTTGAAACAATGTTTTTGTTTTGCATCTGACTATTATTGGTTGTATCATGGGGTTTTGGCGAGTTGCAGGAACCATGGTGGAACTGAAATGACATAAAGCTATTTTTCGTCAAAAAATAGGGAGTTTAGAGTTGGAGGGATTGTGAGTTTCTTGACATTGTATTTGTATATATACTAAATGGTATGACCTTTGAGTTTCCCGGTGTGATGGTGATTATTTGGCGGTTGGCAATTGAGCCTTCGTAGCAGAAGTCATAAGGTCTCATAACTGTTTTGTTGAGCACATGCGACTTACGTAGGAGAAGGTCATTTTTTTATTTGCTCTATTAATACTATTTTCTTGTAAGCTAAGGGTTTGGGTTTTGCTTTAGGGGTAAGACCCAAGATTCGGGGTAACGAAAGGCTGTGGAGTGGAAGTGGGCGAGATGTGTCATTTTGCCTTGGCAGATAAGCTTTCAATCCTTGTATAGTTAAATCACGTGAATAGGTGGGATATTGCATCTTTTTATTTTGAAAATACTCAGCTTCCATTTTATTCGCTAATGGCACAAACTATTTTTAGTCAGTTTGAATACCTTCCTCAGGAACTCTTATCTAAGATACTAGCACTGGTTGTTGTAGTTCTTTCAGTGATTTGTACCACACCAAGTTAACATGGAAAGTGTTCTTACAAGCGTCAATGGATGACATTATTTTTGCCAATGTATCTATTACTTGTTTCCTTGGTTCCTATCATAGGATCAAGGTTCATCCAGCTGCGACCCGATTCTTCGAAAGGTGTTAAAAGTCAACAAACTTGGAGGCGATATTTCAGTATGGGCTGTGGGATTATTTTAGTAGGCGGGATTTCTATATAGGCTTATTGCAGTTAGAGTTTGCCACGAGTCGCCGTTATCAAGAGGTTGCTTATGTGTATAGGATACTTCTATGCCAAAAAGGGCATCTTTGGATGTAAGGGTTAGATATTTTATCTCGATTAGCAAGTTCTCGTTTAGGTTGCATAATCACACAGTGTCGACGAAGATTATCGGTGATCTTCCTATGGGGTCACTATCATCCGATTGATTTTAGATCTCAAAAAGGTGAGTCTGAGAGTTTATTTAACATTGTAAAGTACTACCTTTGCAATCGTGGGAACACATTTCTTCCCTCAACAGCTTCTATAACACTTCATACAACAAACAAAGATTTTGCTGAGAGTTCCGAAGTGTGTGACTCTTGTATATGGTATGTTGAAACTCTTCAATTTTGTTATATATTAACCTTTGGGAATTACTTGTTACATAGAATGTATAGGTTTAATGTTTGGTAAGGAATAGGTTGAATTTGATCTTTTGGATTCAACGCTATGTATTTCTTTGTCGTTGACCATTATCGCGGTATTGTGTTCTTTTATATGTGTGTGTGTGTATTTATTTTAGGGGTCGATCGTTATGGCATTTAATATGGGTTATTTATATTGCTGGGTCTTATTAGCCAAAACCTATAGAGTAGCGTATGATGGATGTGTTCATTTTGAGCTAAATGTGTGTAATGTATGCAACATAGAGTTTGAATATATATATATTATTGGCATAATTGAAATATATCAACTTTTAAGAGCGACTATATGCGATCAGTAAAATAGGTTGTGAATTAACATTTGGTTCTCAAGTTCATGCAATCAATAAGATCCATAGAAGCTTTAGCAAAACGCATTATTCAATATCCCCCGACGTAAGGCAAATCTTTTATAATCATAAGAAGTGTGGAATATCAATACTAATTCGAATGTGCTTACGTGTAGAAAGGCGATGTTTATATGTATTCGATTACTTGTATTGTAGGACAAGCTAATAATCAGCGAATTAGGTAATAAAGCATGATGGTAATCTTAAAGTTGTCGAATGCAGTGTAATTGTGACCTCGAAAGAATAAAGAAGTTTCTAATGTGATGTGTTATATTGGTTTTCAAACACTAAGGTTTTTGAGCATGAAGTCTTCATATTTGTTTATTCTAAGGATGTGGGCCTTGATTTTTGCTCTTCGGGGATCATTGTTTTGATGTGCCTTGTAGAAAGCTTTTACTTTTGTATATGTCACCTCGTGGAGGGCTTTATTTTCTAGTGCCTCGTTGAGGGCTTTATTATATGTTGCCTTGTGAAGGGCTTTATTTTCATATAAGGTCGCATTGAAGAGGGCTCTGCCTTATATGCGCCTCATGGAGGGCTTTGCTTGTATATGCCTTGTGGTTGACTTTTTCTTATATGTGTCTCGTGAAGGGCTTTGGTTTCATTGAGGTCGCCTCGAGGAGGGCTTTGCTTTGTATGTGCCTTGTGAAGGGCTTTGTTTTCATATGAGGTCACCTCGAGGAGGGCTTTATTTTATATATGCCTCATGAAGGGATTTTATATTCATTGCTTATTCAATGAGGGAGTTACCCTCGAGCTTTGTATGTATGTGCCTCATGGAGGGCTTTAGTTGCATTCATAATGCCTCGTGAAGGGCTTTATTTTCATAGCTCGTTCAATAAAGGAGTCACCTTCGAGCTCTCATATTCGTGCTTCGTGGATGGCTTTATTTGTATTCCTAGTGCCTCATAGAGACTTTATTTTTATAGTTGATTCAATGAAGGAGTCACCTTCAAGCTCTCATATTCATGCCTCGTGGAGGGCTTTATTTGCATTCTTAGTGCCTTATGGAGGGCTTTATTTTTTAATGCCACGTGGAGGGATTTATTTTCATAACTCATTCAATGATTGAGTCACATTCAAGCTTTTATATTCATTTCATCTTTGAAGGCTCTCGTATGCAAAGCACAAGGGCTCAAGCACATACGAGGCCTTGATAGTTTGGAGGGCCCAAGCACATGTGAAGCATAATGGCTCAAGCACATACGAGGCATTGATAGTTTGAAGGCCCAAGCGAATGCAAAGCATAGTGGCTTAAGCACATATGAGGTGTTGATTAGTCTAGTGAGACTATAAAACCGAGGAAAGGATAAAAGATTCGTTAACTGATAAAGAAAAATAATGAAATTTAGAAAAGCTCAACCAAAAATTGGTGATGTAGGTTATAGTATGTGTGCGATTAGAGCAGATGTTACGTGACACTTTTTAAGCAAATTAGCGCTCCATGTTCCGGGGACCATCAACCCATTCATCTTGGCTAGCCTGAATGTGGTGGAACTGATCTTGGTCATGACCTTATAGGGACCTTCCTAATTTGGGTTCAATTTTCCTACTCCCACATTTCCTTTTGTTAGATTGGCTTTTCTCCATACCAAGTCATCTTCCTCTATGTCTTTAGTCTTGACTCTTTTGTTATAATATTGAGCGATCTCCTATTGGTAAGCGGTCATGTGCATTTGGGTGCTCTCTCCTGCTTCCTCTGTTAGGTCTAATGCTATTTTAATGTCCTCGTCATTTTTGTTGGGATTAAAGTGGGCTACTCTATAGCTCGGCATGCTAATTTCCACTAGGAGGACAACTTCACATCCGTAAACCGGAGAGAATGGTGTTTCGCCAATCACTTTTCGTGGTGCTATTTGGTATGACCATAATATATTTCCCAATTTAGCAACCCAATTGCGATGTTCTTCACTCAACCTCTTTTTCAGACCTTGTAAAATGGTCTTTTTGGCAATTTCTATCTGCCCATTGGATTGGGGTTGAGCTATGACGGTAAAGTGAAGTGTGATTTTTGATTCATCACAAAACTCTTGAAACTAAGCACTGTTGAATTATCACCCTATTATCTGCGACTAGGTCATGTGGGATTCCGAATCTCTAAATTATAGATTCCTTGAAAAATTGATTATCTTGGCGACTGTGATAGTTGGAATGGCTTCTTCTTCAACCCATTTGGTGAAGTGGTCAATTGTTACTACCATGAAATATTTTTGTCTAGACAAGGGTGAGAATGGTACGAAGATGTTGATCCCCTACATAGCAAAAGGCCATGCTTTGCTGAGGGGTTTTAAACTCTGAGGAGGTTGATGTAAGTAATGTTCGTGAATCTGGCAGGGTTAGCATTAGTTCACATATTATCGTACATCTCTTTTCAGAGTCGCCCAAAAATATCCTAATAGTAAGATTTTTCTTATCAAGGCCTCCGTGCCTTCGTGTGCTCCTCTAGTCCCAGCATGAACTTTTTCCATGACGTATTGGCATTCTTTTTCATCGAGGCACTAGGCCCATGGATGGGACAGTGATCTTCTATAAAGAGTTCATTCTTGGAAGGAATACATGGTCGCTTTCCGAATCAGTTTAGTTTCCTAAGCCTCATCCTGAGGCACCTCTCCAATGGTCAAGTATTTAATGATGAGGGTCATTCAGTTTTCCTCTTCCTCGAGGAGGGGACCTCTACGGTGTTAATGTAGGGCGGATTTTGTCCTTGGATGCTTGCTTGGCCCAAGTATTGGCCTCCATGTTCTACTCACTTTGGATCAAAGTGATCGCGTAGCTTGCTCTATTTTCTTTAAGAGACTTGAGTAATCTCGTTGTCTCCACCCAGTATCGTCGCAACAGAGGATTGCAAATAGAATAGGTGCCTTGTACTTAACTGACCACCAATCTGGAGTCACAGAAGAAATTCAGATATAAGGGGCACACTTTCTTGGCCAAGCGGAGACCCATGACAAGGGCCTCATACTCTACTGCGTTATTAGTAGTGCTAAAATCCAACTTTACTGCATAGTTAATTCTTAGCTTTTAAGGTCCTTTCATCACTATGCCGATACCAAATCCCTCACGATTGAAAGGTCCATCCGTCCATAATGTCCAGGTCTCATCTTCCTGGGTTTTGTTGGGGCTTGCGAGCTCCAAACTTCCTGTGGTCGATCCTGATCCTGAGAATTCAACTAGGAAGTCTACCAGCACTTGGATTTTAAGTGTCTTTTGTGGCTCATACCAAAGGTTGAATTCACTTAATCGAATAGACCATTCCACCATGCGACCTAAGGTTTCGGCTTTGAGTAGTAGCTTTTTAAGGGGGAAAGCTATTCTCACACAAATAGTGTGGGCTTGAAAGTATTGTCAAAGCTTGACCGAACTCACCAGTACCGCATGCGTGACTTTTTCGATCGTTGAATATTTTAACTCAGCTCCCTTAAGCATTTTACTGGTGTAATAAATGGGCAATTATTTGTCTTCTTCTTCTTGTACTAGGACTGAGGCGATTGTTTCATCTGTTGCAGCCAAGTAAAGGTACAAAATCTCTCCCGGTACTGGCCTGCTTATCAAGGGGTGTAGATAAAAAGGTTTGATTTCTTTGAAGGCTTTCTAGCATTCATCATCCTACATGAACACTTTTTCCTTTTTCAACAGTTTGAAAAATGGCAAGCAGCATCGAGCGGCACAGGACATAAATCATCCCAATGCCACTAATCGCCTGTTAAGGATTTGAATCATGTAGGGTTCGAGGCGGTTGCATATCCATGATATCTTTTATCTTTTCTGAGTTCGCTTCAATTCCTCTTTGTGAGATCATGTATCTCAAAAATTCCCCTGCTTGTACTCTGAAGGCACATTCTTTGGGGTACATCAATGATAAGAAAAAAGGGCTTTGGCACATGCGACGTGTTCCTGCTCACCCAACTCAACTGAATTATCGATGATGCCCTCAGTCTTTATAAGCTTCCCGAAGATGCCTACTATGGGGGTTCTGATTCCCTGGAGCTTACTTGCCTCGATCTTCAATTGAGAAAAGGCCTGTAAAGTTAGGACATTGACAGCGCTGTCGCCGTCAACTAGAATTATTTTCACTACAACGTTTGCTATGATTGCCTCTATAATTAGGGATTACTATATGGGTAGGTGATGTCCCTTTCGTCATATCCGTCCTCCTTCGAGAAAGAAATGACGATGTCTGTTGGGTCAATGTCCTTGGTTAAGAATACTTCCTTGGCTGTTCTTTTGCTCACCTGCATGCCTGTCTTATCAAGCTCTACGGATATGATCATATGGATCGTTCTTTGTGGCTCTTTCCTAATCCCCGATCCTTGACATCCTTTATCTGGTCGATGTGCGGTTGGCAACTTAATGACAGAGTTTTCTCCGGCCTCATTCCTCTGCTGTTTAGAGACATCTACAGAATTCTTTGGTCCACCCATTTATAGCATATGACCTGTTTCGGCCCTAAAGGCTTTGCATTATGTAGTGCTATGACTAGGCAACTTATGGTAATCACAATAGGCATCAACAATGTAAGGATGTGACCTATATTCGTAAGGAGCAGGCCTTCGAGAATGGTTCTTGTTTGTGACATGGGCAGGAGAGGATGCTGGAATGTAGGATTGGGCATTGCCTCTATTGCCATCATAAACCATTCGATCGTTGTCGTAAGGGCTTCTCCTGTTACATTCAAATTGTGACACCTTTCATTTTTGAGTGATCTGGATATCCGAGATTAAAAGGTAATTTTGAACTATTGTATTTATCGGTGGTATTTTGATGCTTGCGATACTCAGAATGATAAGGGGGTCGTTTTGAGTATATTGTTGAGTTTTTAAATTTATGGGTAAATTGGTAATTTTGGGTATTTTAAGTTTTATTTATAATTAAAAAATAAATTATCAATAAATAAATAAATAAGAAAAAAAATAAAAAGGGTTTTGTTCTGGCAGATAGTGTAAAAAAAAAATGAAAGGGTTAGGTTTTAGAGAGGTGCCGGCAGAAAAAAGAGAAGGGTTGGTTAAGGTGAGAGAGTTTAATTGTTGTTGTGACTAGGGAACCGAAAAAGGTAGAGTAATAGAGTTTTTTTTTTAACAAAGGTAGAGTAATAGAGTTAAAAGAGGGTGATTTCATTTAGGGTAGTGTGTTTGAAGAGGAAGAGAAAGAGAAAGCTGCCATAGGGATTATGTAACACCCCAACTCACCTTATAAATAAGACAAGCCAGAGTGTCACAGAACTGCTAAACTCTGCCAATCATACTTAAACTATAATTAAAACACATCATAAATTTACATACTAGCAAAAATTATCCTTACATTAATCTCC